>NSMO01004579.1:0-11202 GCA_002588565.1 Coelastrella sp. UTEX B 3026 | reverse complement strand
ACAAAGCTTGGAAGACGTATGGCTGAGTTCCCCCTGGATCCAATGCTCAGTAAGGCACTACTGGCCAGTGAACAGTACAAGGTAATCACGCTGGTCCAGCACCTGATTGCCTGCATTCTAACCCCAGTAGAAGTCTTTCAAATGCTAGTGAACCCAGGTGGACAGCTTTCAGTGTGTATCCATGTGTGTGGCCAGTTTCTGGCTGTAGATAAATTCTTTGCTTATGGCATGATGATGGCAATATGAACATGACGCGTGATATGGCGACTTGAAAGCATTTGCTTGCCTGGATACAATGCTCAGTCAGCACTGCTGGCCAGTAAACAACATGAACCAACACACATACACACCTGTGTGTGCAATGCATGTGGCCTGCTTCAGTTTGTGGTGATCCCGTGGTTGCAAATTGCTGCACTTGCTGTACCAATGCCGGTGGCACCTTGCAAATCTCAAACAGTGCATGCCGCAGCATGTGACCGGCGCTGATGACAGACCCCAGTCAACACTAAACAAACAAAACATGTCTTGCTGTGCTGTGTTGTTTTCAGGTATCCGAGGAGGTTGCCAGTATCTGTGCCATGGTGTCAATCGGCAGTTCAGTGTTCTACAGACCCAAGGACAAGGCAGTCCATGCTGAGAATGCCCACAGAGCTTTCAGTAGGGGTAATGTGGGAGACCATATTCAACTGCTGAATGTATACCAGGTGAGGACTTGTGGTTACCACACATGTGGTGTGTGGGCCATTAAGTCACAGTGCCAGGCCTGTGTCTGTGCGGGATTTGGCTCCAAAGCTGGACATAACTGCCAGAGGTGCATGTGCTTTTGCAGCCACTCGGGCAGCTCAGCAGAAGTGCTTGTCACTGCACAGCAACACGGCTGTGATTTCACAGTTAAAACATCCACCGTAGTACAGCTCTTTAACTGCGTGCTTGCAGTCCAGTGTATGGATGTGCAGGTCGACAGGAGAGTGCGGTTCAACTGTTCAGCAACTAGACCACACGAGCCTCACGTGCCATGTCGCTCTGAGAGGTGCGTTGCTGCTGCAGTATTAACATGTTGTGTGTCATTCTGCTGTTGTAATGTGGTCAAACATGCAGGGTTGGGCTGAGTCCGACTTCAGCAGTCAGTTCTGTTACGAGAACTACGTACAAATACGCAGCATGAAGCGTGCGAGAGACATCCGGGAGCAGCTGGTCAACCTCATGGAGCGGGTGGAGATTGAACTTGTCAGTGACGCAGAGAACCACGGTGGGTACCGCACGCCATGTAGTACATGTTGTTTATTCATGCTGCATGTACTACTGAGCATTGGGGGGGGCAGCGGTGTAAATGGCTCACAGCAGCAATGCCTGTTTGAGCTCATTGCCATATTGCCAATGCAACTCCTTAAAGGCCGTCAAGGCTTGTAACAGCTTTTTGTTGATGTCTGCATCCCTAGCATATGTGTACCGGCGCTCCAAGTAATCTGACCATGCATGGAAGTCTGTCCGATTGCTCTGTTGCCGGTGGCAGTATTCTTGGACGGTAGCTCGAACCATTGTGTCCCTGCCACCTGTGTGTCCTGGCGCGGCTGTGGCTGTGCAGCAGTAAACAGGTATCGCTTCAACTTGGTTCGCTTGCTTCTGCCTGCAAATTGCTGTTGCCGGTATCGTCACTGCGATATGGCTCAACTAGCTATTTTAGATATTAGATGAACAGAAAGACCCCCAAGAATGATCAACAGGCATGCGTGCAAATCACACATGCAGCAGCTTGTCTGATAGCTCACATTGTAACTGCCGCATGCTGCTTGTTAATGCAGATGCCATCAAGAAGTCCATAGCTGCTGGTTACTTCTACCACTGTGCTCGCCTCCAGCGTGATGGCAGCTACCGCACCATCAAGAACCCAACAGCAGTAGCCATTCACCCGGGCAGCAGTCTGAGCAAGGAGGTGCTGCCGCGATGGGTCATCTATCACGAACTGGTGCTCACAAGCAAGGAGTTCATGAGAACGGTGGGTGCAGGCAGTTCTGGTTGGTTGGTTGGTGGGGAATATAATGTCGTACGGGTGAACCTCGGCACACACACTTTCCGCCCTCAGCTTATGACAGCGCTCTATCAAAAGTGCTATGCGGAAATCATGCATTATTCCTTGTTGGTCGCACTTTGCACAGCACCTTGTAGATCAAGCCTGTACTGTTGCTGCTTATTGTTGTGCACCAAGGGGGTGTGTGTGACGGACTTGTGGGTCACTTCCAGGCCTCAGATGTGAGTGCCCTGAACATGTGTATCAGGCTATATACACCAGCTGTATTGACTGCAGGCACAGAACGAGTATTGCAATATGTTGTGGTGACAGAATCACTGCTTTGGGTGTTGCTGTACCCACCTCTGAAATGGGCGTGGGTCCGATGGCCATAGAGCTATGGCTGATGGGTAGCTTATAATCATGTGTGTTGTTGCACTGTGTCTGCAGGTGTCGGAGATCAAGCCTGAGTGGCTGGTTGAGATTGCCCCACACTACTACAGCAAGAAAGATATTGCAGATGAGGGCAAAAAGATGCCAAAGGGCAAAGGACGCAGTGCAGCTGGGTGATGTACTACTTGTAGCTCATCTGGCAGTAGCAGCAGGTTACTGCGGTAGCATTGTGCCTCCAACATCAGCTCATGACACATGCATCCCCACGCTTAAGCAGGGCACAGACATTGCCAACGTGTGACAGCGGCCTCAGAGTGTAGCCGGCTTAACCTCATGGTGACATTGTCCAAGGTTATGACGGCGGCAGCAGATGGTCTGAGCACAGAGTCGATGGCAAGTTCAACAGGCAGTGTTGGCATTGGCCAAAGTTCGTGACCGCTCAGTATTCAAATTTAGAGCCTGGATCATCTGGCACACATGTGGGATGCAGTATCTCACACTTTCTGGAAATCGCAAGCAGCCATCTGACTGTCTGCAGCAGCAGCAAACCTCTTGCGGTCGCCACCAGGCAAGCAGCGTGGTTGGTGTTTGTCGTTTCTGGCAACCAAGACTAGCTGTGACACGTGCTTTTTGCTGGTCTGGTGCTTCAGGCTTGATTGTCACTAAGGCCCTATCATGGTGTTTGATGTTTACTCTGAGCATCACGCACTCATGAGATGATCATCGTGCTGTAATGCTGTTTACACGTTTGCCTGCTTCTGTTTCTGGAAGACCGTTGCTGTGCCGCATACGCCAGTCATACGATTGGCGTCGCAGTGGACAGAGCAGTTGCCAGCCAATTTGATGGGCAGGCTCGCTCACTTGTTTCTGCCATGTGTGTGACTCTTCAACAACCACTTCATCCATTTCAAAAGTGCTGTGGCATCCATGGGTGGTGCCAGCTGGTTCTGACTGTGTATCACATGTAGGCTGCCTCGGTAAAACCAGGCGTGCCAGCCCAGGATAAGTTTGTTTCAAGGCCGCTGTGGCCCTCAGACCCTGTGTGAGTGCTACCTAGTGCAGCCGCCCTTGCTGCTGCGAGCAGTTCGATGGTTCAAGTTGGCCCACTTCCATGGCGAGTTGTTGAGTTCGTGTCGCTGTATGTTGCAGTGTGACAACGGCTGTACACACTGAATTCATGAAAATGGAGTGATATGTGTTGTGTTGGTTGCATGGGTTGTGTTGGTTGGTTGGTTGATACCCACACCGTGTCCGGGAATGAAGGCTATATGTCAATCAAACTGAGTGCTGGCAACCGTTGTCACCAACGGCCAGCTCTTTGAAGGGCTCAATAAAGTCAATTTGAAATGGGATCAGCTTTTGCCATGGATGATGTGCACACGTGGTTCGCATGCTGTGTGACACTTAGTGCTTGCTACGCCTGCCCAAGGTTGCTCTGAGTTGGCCGGGGAAAGTCTGTGCTGCCAGTACATCATGCAGCGGATTGTTTGACTGTACAGTTCGTGTGACAACAGCTCAAGAATGAGGGCTGAAATCTACCTTCGTTATCACTATTTGGCTCCCAGGCCCTATATGGCTCCCAGGCCAGGTGAGCCCCCAGCCCCATGTAACTGGGCGAAGCTCAGTGCATTGATGCTCGTGCATGTCTGCCACATCATACCCCGTTGTGACGATGCCGTCGTCACTCAACCTCGGAGGCTTGTAACGGAATAAACTGGCCTCAGAGCCATATAGTGATACTGTTGTTAGGCATCAGCTCAATGTTCTGAGCTTTCGTCACATGAACTGCACAACCACACAATCTGGTGCGTCAGCGGTCACTTGAACTGCTGCGTCAGAGATACTGACTCTAACACGCGATGGCAAACAAGGCAGCATGATGTGGAAATGCCCACAGTAGCTTCGCAACATTACTCCAACGTGAATATGTGGCTAACACAATTCATCATAGCCGCACTTATTGATGAATGCTGCTTTGACTAACGGCTCCAGCAATGTAACACACTTTTGCGTTGTATACACACAACAATCTCAGAAATCTCATCACACTGCAAGGATTTGTTGGCAACTGTGTCGAGTCGTGTGCCGCGGTCTGCGTCATGAGTAAGCATGCTCATGCAAGTTCACGTACTTGATGACTATGTTTTAGGGATGCTAGAAGCAAACAAAGCAACATGTCGTAGAATGCCATAGTCAGAGGGGGATTTAGTTTTTAGGCCAGCTTTGAGTAAGCACGCTAGAAGCAAGATAAAACCACACATGAGTGGCACCAGGTGACCTTCCAAAAGCCAGCGGTTGAACCATAGACTTGATTAAGGGCCCCATCATGCAGAGACTATGTATGAATGGTACTATGGACTGTGTGATATCAATGCAGTCACACCAGATCAGGAGTCAGCACTGCGGTCCAAAACATACACAACATCACCACTGCTTATCTTGGATACCCAGTATCACTACTCCCGAACAAAATCAGTGTCAAGTTCCCAACTGCGGTGCAGCCACCGTTGCTGTAGAGAATCAAAGCACTTCTTCAACAACCTTGTTGACCACGTGGCTGATGGAATAGCATCTATAGTCATTCTCAAATCAGCAAACAATTGATCAGAGTTACTGACAAATGGACCATTTGAATGGTGACGAGCTCAGCAGACAACGGAGATCAGAGGGGCATATGGTGCATAAGCTAGAACATGCATGCAAGTGAAACATGTAGTGACAAGGTTGTCACAACTGTCTGGCAAAGTAATCTGCAACACAGTGCCAACGTGTGGTTGGAGATAGGTCACACTCACATTACTCACGGATTCTGCTTTGGTGGGTCTCCAAGTTGTAACATGAGTCACCTTCTAATTCAGACCATCCAATTCATCATACACTCACAAATTCAACCTGCTGCACGGCTCAGTCACTTTTCACATACAATTAATATCAAGCTGATCATGCCATGCTCAGCCTGAACCAGGACATCAATTCCGGGCCCTGTTCGGAGGGATCACTTGAGTACTTGCTGCCAATGACTTGCTGCTGGTGTGTGCATATGACAATCGACGATTTCAGCACAGCTAATACACGTAATACATGTAAGGTACTGCAGCAACATGTATCTTTCAACCCAAGAATACTGCGTTCAGTACTGACCACTTAGTCATCCAATACGTCCACCTCTTGCTCCGGGTAGGCCGACTGCACCACCACCGAGCGCCGGTGCACCAGGCACAACTGGTGCGTTCACTGCACCGTGCAGTGGCCCACCGGGTGGCCACCGTTCACTGCACCACCACCGAGCGCCGGTGCACCAGGCACAACTGGTGCGGCCACTGCACCACCACCGTTCATTGCACCACCACCAAGCGCCGGTGCACCAGGCACAACTGGTGCGGCCACCAGTAGTGCACCGCCACCGGGCGCCGCTGCACCAGGCACAACTGGTGTGGCCACTGCACCGCCACCGGGCGCTGCTGCACCAGGCACAACTGGCTCCAAAATGACATGATCGCCACAGCAGCCAAGGGTGACCTGTATGTTGTCTTCAAACCAGATATTGGTTAGATCCACATCTTTGCACGGACAATCGTCAAGGTCGCTCTTGACAGTGAATCTGTCTTCGCCACCAACAACTTGATGTGTATATAAGTTGAATGGCTGCTCAGTCAATACAAGACGGAACTCTCTGATCAGGTACATTATTGATGGAGAATCTGGCACATTCGTGGGATGATCTAGTATCCTGCCAATCACTCCACACAGCCCATGGTCACGGCAAAACATGCTGTTGGCATAAGAATACTCAAAGTACAGCAGGCACACGCCTGCTGCTGCCGTTAACCCAATGACAAGTGGAGGCCCAGTTATGCGCTTCCACACACCCCACCCGTAGAACCCAGCTGAGAGAATTGCCAGGTGGATAGACAGCATGAAGAAGATGTGCATGAGAGCAAATGCTGGCTCCATCCGGTGAATGAACCATATGACATATTTGCCAGTTGGACAGTAGCGCAAGACAGTGCTGAAACGGACATACATGCCCGTAATAATCAAGGACAGAGTCAGCGACATAAAATCGCACACCAGGAATCCATTCAGCCACACGCACTCAGAGGCCCATCCTTTGCCGTTGTAGCATTGCAGTATGGTGTCCTGGCCTTGTGTGTTGTTGGTAGCGTTGGTGACGGATGTTTCACGCATGACCATTACATCTGGGGATGTCACAAAGGCGGTGAAGGTCATGGTGGCCAGCAGCACCGACACAACGGAGAACATGTTGAGCTCGCCTGAGATGCGGTCTCGGAACTCCTGAGCGGCTGCCTCCAATGGTCGTCCCCTGACATAGTTATTGGCCTGAAAGTGCAAGAATGGAGCACACAACTTGACACCACCGCACACAACTTGATCAATTGACACCACCACGTGCAAGTCTTGCAGCATAAGCACGGCAGGCAGATACCACAGCGATAACACCAACACTTAGCATGCGATGCGACAAGACACTGTGCAAAATGTTAGTCACATACAGCTATGTGATCCACCATACATGCTGATATCAGTGCAAGTTACATTGGGGCCAATGTATCCGACCTGGCCAAGACCTTTGAGCTTGCTGCACAACAGGTTCTTGTGGTAAAGTCGATCACCGTGTGTAGTGCTGCGCCATCTGCCACTGGCACACCACCTAATGTTGTCATGGCTGTGCTGTATCACTCACTCTTGCAGGATCCCTGCAGGCCGCCATCTCATTGCTTTGGTCCTGTGTGGCATTCCTGCAACATGTGGGGTAGAGATCGCCTGCAGCGTCCTAAAAAGCAACGAAAAGCAAGGAGCAGACAGTCATAGAGATCGCCTAATGCATCAAAGTGGGGACGTCATGTGCGGCATGGTGCTGAGTGATGCTGTCAACACGTGCACAGTCATGTAGTACGGCCCATACGGCAAAATGGGGTTCCCCACTATATTGTGAAAAGATGCAGCAACTCTGGAGATCATGCTTTGTCTGACCAAAATGTCACGAGCACAAGTTCACGATGACTGCTGTTCAGGCTGAAGTGGGTCTCTGCACCTGGAGGTGTTGTCAGCAGTCAGCACCTGGGCGTCCAGCTAGTATGAAATGCCGGCTGCAAAATGCATGTTGGAGGGCAGATTTGTACACTAGTACTATAGCTGTAATGTGGCACCACACAACCTATACAATGTGCTGTACCAGGAGCCTCACCCGGTTATCGTGCAGGTGCTGTTCAATCTTATCAAGCCAAATAGCACAGAAGACAAGTCTCCAAAAAGGCCATCTGATGCTGCTCCTGGGCCACCAGAAGATTGCCAACATCTTCAAGATGGGGAACACGGTGCTGTCCCACAGACCCCAAAGCAAGTGCACCGGAATTTTCCATAGGCGATGGATGAAGGGCAGGATTGCGATGAAGCAGAGCCCCCCGGGCCCGCAGTCCACCTACAGCAGCAAAATCCTCGAGCTCGTTCAATGAGCCATTGACAGGAGTGCAGTGTGTCGAGTCAACAGAAACCTGGTACACTGCTCTCGACAAGTGTACTCAGAGGCTTGTAGCGGGATACAGACCTGTTTGCCGTGGCAACACCGGAACTTAGACCCATCAACAAACATTGCGCGCTTCACTTGGCAGTATCACAGCAGCCAAGTAATGGAACGACCTATCTGTACCGTTGCAGCTCTAACTGTAGTTGATCGACTCAGCGACGCGGGATTACAATGAAATGGTGGGTGTCGGAACGCACTGCGGCAGTAGCATCACGAGTGACAGCAGAGGTCCTTAGGACTATTAGAACAGTGACGATGGCTGACACATAAGCTCTTGATCCACCTTGAGGCCACAGACCCTTGCTTCGTGAGGATGGGCGTTTCGGAGTACAGCTGTACATTGTTGAACAGGACACGTCCTACCGGTATATCAGGGTTGTGCGTAATCGGGCTGATCAAGGATTGCAAGCGCTCAACTCATCATATGCTTCCACACTATATCGGATGCATCATAGCGTCTCCATCAATCAAGCGAGCAGCGTCCATCGCAGACGACGGCAGTACCTCACGCACCAGATGGAACCTGGCACACACGGCGAGCACTAGAGCACTTCAGCCCATTGAGATGTCATTAATGATCGTAGTACTTTCCATGTTATGCCTTGGCTCCTCCTCCTCAGGACTGCCTCAACATGGCTTGGACATGCATGATGGGTATCACAGAGATGTGTTACAGCATATATCATGCTGTATCTGCCGAAGCATTGGCCCAGTGCTAGCTGCTTGTGCCAAGAACTACCAGGAAAATAGCAAGGAGTCAGACACATTCTGTTCGTGCCCCAAGGCAGTGGCACTGCAGCTGATTATGGTCTGCCTAGTTGTAAAAGCAGGCCTGCTGACTCAGCTAGCAGTCATCACAACCCCACATGTGGCGGGGATGTAGTGGCTACACGCACGCCATAGCTACCACAGCTGCCAGAAACAACCGTCCGACTATCGGAGAGTCCAGCTGACCTGGTCACCACTGCAGCTGCTGCTACTCACATCAGCAAGTGGCTGTGCATTGCATACTATACAGACGGTCTAAATCTCTACCTGAAAGCACCGACACACCCACTACAGTTGCTGTCAATGAACACCCGGCACTCAACGGCTGATGCTGCCTGGCTGCTGCCCGACATACAGTACCGACTGGTTGGCCTACCAACGGTGTCGATAGTAGGGCAGCACCCCTGGAATACTATTTCAGGCTTCGGCCCCTTACACAATGGTAGATCTGGCTTTCAACTTTGGCTTTACCGAGTGATGGTGCACTTGTGCTTGGTGCTGCACACTGATAGCAGAGGAAGTGCATGCATATGCAGGTCACTTCTGACGTCACAGGGGGTGCGCAGGTCACTGCGCAGGTCACTTCTGATATCAGAGGGGGTGCAGGAGTCTTAACCAAAGGGCCAGGGCCTGGGGCTAGTGAGCCCCTAGCCAGCCTACAGGCTGTCACACGCTCAGGGCCCAGTGACAGTGGCCCTGAGGGCCTGGGCCTCTGACTACCAGACTACGAACCCAGCCTGGGTACGTATGCGACATCCAAGCTGGCTCCTGATGCCCTTGATTTTATAACAAAGCTCATGGTTCCATACCCTAGGGCGCGCGGGTGTATGCTGGGAGGTGAAGCAGCACGACAGCTGCGGTTGGAATTCTGTCGGTTGAAATGTCCACGTCAGCTTGCAGCAGGTGCTGTCAAATGAAACATGTAACTTCGAGTGTCAAGCACTGTTAGCACTGCACACACGCTTTCACACAGATGCTCTCTTGAGCGAAGTGTTGGCTGTTGTACATCAACGCGCTTGCAATGTGGTCGACCAGCTAAAGCAAGTCACATTCTTATACATACCGCTTGTATTGATCGGCAGTTCGCTCCGTTGAGAGCGCGGTAACCTGATGTTGAAGTCCCCAACAAAAACTGCCGGTGGCAGTGTGGCTTTGCTTGCTGCTTGTAGAGCTGGCGACCTTTACACAGTAGAGAACCTGGTAGTGCATGCCACCAGCTCCGTCGCGAAAGCTGCAACGCCTGGGTAAGCATCTGTGGCTCGCTGGCAACTGAACAGCAGTAGCTAGTCCGCTGTCGTGAGCATCCCGATAGACTCTGCTCTTCTGCACTGATTCTGCACGCATCAGCTGTAGTTGTAAAGTTGCCACGGACCGCAGTAGATACTCGGAGGGCGTATCTGACAGTGGCAACAGCTGGCACTGCAACGGCTATACGTTTGCGGGCGCCTTCCTCTCAATCAGCAACGTCTTGATCACCTGCAGGGACATCCGGCGTATAGCTCTCACCATAAACGCCTCGGAGCCGTCTGGCTGGACCCCAATACTGTATGCTGCCCGTCATGGCTGGTCGCATATTGCTGAGCAGCTGTTGGCAGCAACAGCACACATACCAGTGCACAACACGCGACTACACAGCAGTGGAAACACAGGTGTGTGCCAGGGTCGACTCCTGCACTACTCTGCTTGTGACCTTCCCCCTTAAACCGCCATCTGGTTTGCTCACACCTGTGGTGGCTCAGGTTTCCGCGCATGAGCAGAGGGAAAAGCACATATGGCTCCTATAGCTCTGACATCCAGGTGCACTGCTTGTCATCACTTCTCAGGCTGCATCGAATAACCCTTGCTACAGCAGCAGCTGCAGCAGGGGGCAGACATCCTTCCAGTTTCATGTGCCATGTGAAGCCATGTTAGCACCAGCTGTCACTTGCACACACTGTTCTGCTGTTGTGTCTGTGCTGCATTGGCCTCCGCTTACATTCACAGCGCTACATATCGCAGCAATGCACGGACACTTGGAGGTTGTCAGGTTGCTGCTGAGAGCCCTGCAAGAGCAGCAGCAGCAGCTCAGAACCCCGCGAACCAGCCAAACCCTGAGCAGCATAAGCCCACTCACAAGCCCTAAAGCTAAGACACAAAGCCAGTATAGCCAGTATAGCAGCAGGAGCAGCGCAACAGACACAGCAGCAGCAGCAGCGGGTGATGTTACATCACCAGCACCATTGACTAGCCCTGGCCGGACCTTTTCCGGCTTGACAGTGTTCGAGCCGAATGGGCAGCAGCAGCAGCAGCAGTTGCTGTCGCCCAGAACAGCAGCTTCCAGGATTCCGGCGGCCCCAGGCCCTGAGACCGGGCTGTCACCCACTGCTGGTAGCGGCGCAAAGAGCAGTAGCAGCAGCAGCTTTGTGATCGGGGTTGATGTCAGGAATAGTAATGGCGACACTCCGCTGATGTTTGCAATGAGCAGCGGTCACATGGGCGTGGCAGC
>NSMO01004577.1:0-14218 GCA_002588565.1 Coelastrella sp. UTEX B 3026 | reverse complement strand
AAGACAGCAGCAGTTGCTCGCCTCTGTTGCTGAACACCACTGAACAAACTGCATGCATGAGGCGTTGGACAGTGCCAGGCACCTGTTGTACACAGACCGATGGTGCTGGTGATCTCATCATAACCAGTGAGCCACGACTCAGTCTGTTGGTTTAGGAGCTGTATTTCGCCATCAGACTGTGCCGGCCGTCAGTCGCAAAGTCATTTGAGTTTAGTTGACGATTATGAGTGAACTTAGTTGCTCCGTGACTATCAAACATACCCAGCCCAAGACTCTTTCGGGTGGCGTACCCCATGCATGGCACGACAGCTCTTGCGAGCGCATCTATCCTGTTTGCATTGGCTCAGTCTCTTTTACATACCTTTCCATGTACTTGACCACGTTGGGATATGCTGACAGATCCATGTTTGGGAAGAACGCAGGAATGTAGAGCAGGTACGCACCCACTGCAGTCAGGAGGCGGTGAACGCAGCACCAACAACAGCAGCAGCAGCAACATCATGAGTCATCTTGAGTACTACTGATTGCACTTGCGGTGATACGTTGGCGGATATCACAACAAGATACAGGCCTGAGAGCACAGCAGTATGAGGAGTTGCTGCGAAGCCACTGCCGCTGCTGCTGCGCCGGTGGTAACCAAGCCAGATGAGAGCAGATGTTGAAGAGATCATAAACGGATATATGCTGAAAGATGCCTTTCACGATTTGGGAGACTTCAGGTTTGGCAGGAAGGTATGAATGTACAGCAAAAAGGATTCAGCTGCAAATGGCAGTGACACGAGCAACAGTCGCATCTACTTGACATGTCAGCAGTTTCATCTAATGTGCAGGCAGGCACAACATACACAGCCGGCAAAACTGCAGCCGCAAACACACTGCTGCACATTCTGGGTTCACATCGCCTGGGAAACTGAAGAGCTGTTGAATCATCAAGGAACCATCATGTGATAATCCAAAATGGTACTAATCAGCAATTCAACAGGCATGGCTGTGACATATGACCACCACGTTCTTACCTGCTACGTCAGACACGCTGAACTCATTTCCCTCCAGGTATTCCTTCCCTGCTAACACCTTGTCAAGGTTGCTGAACACATCCGGCATCGCCTTCTCCCTGCGCAGCACAGCAGTAATCACAGCATGAGAAAATGACGCATGAGACCACCTGCCAACACCGCAGTCATTAACAGCACTTTGGTGTTGTGGATGATGTCTTGTATATGCAGGATTGACTGATAGTTGGCAGGCTATGAAACAAGCTGATGCCGGACAGTGTGACAGTTGGCGGGACTCTAGAAGCCGGTCTCGAAGCAGAAGGTAAATCGGCCGCAAAGCAACAGAACAAGATGTTTCCATAAGTCTCAAGGAATTCAGCGTGCTAGCTATTAGCCACAGACAGCCCTTAGAAACTCTAAGCACACACTACCTGGATTCACTGTAGGATACACTATGGATACACTATGGATTGAACAGCTCTGTCAGCTTATGTTTTAGCGTCAACTTTGGAAACTATTATGCATAATCAGCAACCAACACAAACTCATGGACCGAATAGCCCGTTCTGAGAGTCGCAATCCTACAAGTAAATACCTTCACATCTTAGACGGTCCTTTCTATGGCAGGGGAGACTAGCTGAGGCTGCCACTCACTCACTTCACCGCCAATGGGATATACAGGTATCTGTCCCACCTGCTGGTCATGCAAGCAGTGTTGCTCCTGCACACTTAAGATCTCCAAGAAAAGAATATCCAGCTCAGATGAATATGAATATTTCATCCACCCACCTAAACTGCTCCACAAACACTGAGTTGGCAAGAGTGGAGTTGGCGAAAAGCACCCACTGGGACGCCTTAGCCCTGCGGCAGCACCAGCAGCAACAACGTGCAGCGAACAGCTGAACAGTGGCAATTGCCGAGAGGTGCAGAAGCGGATGTTTGCGCAGCCGGCGTCATGGTGTTGTCAGGACAGTTAGTTTGAAGAGCACCAGATTGGACCGCTATGATTACTCCTGCTGCTTCTCTGTAAGGCAGATGCGCTGTCGTATATAAAACTAGCTGAGCCAATGCAAGCAGCCTTAGAAAGCCATTGCAAGTGCTTGCTTAGTGAGTGCGCGTCAAAAGAAAGCGCCATGAATCAATGCGCTGCTGAGGCAGACCTGCGCTCAATTTGCAACACAACACATTCCAATCGTTTGACTGATACAAGCCGATTCCAGTGCTCGGAGTGTTCATTGGATAGCCTTTCACTACTTGCTGCAGCAGCGCACATGGTATGCTACCAGATTTAGCCATCTATGATTGGTTCAGACCACACACTTGCCTCTTTTCCGGTGTATCCAGCTTTCCATATTTATCAGCAATGTATGTGAGCAGTGCACCAGACTCAAACAGTGTCAAGTCGCCATCAGCAATGGCAGGAACCTTGCCAAAGGGATTCACCTGCAGGAGCAGTGAGTTAGCAGCTCACACAGTTACCAAAACTGAAAATAGACGGACGCCCGAGGAGTTCTTGCCAGAGCGGATTGAATGTTTGAATTAATGAATCTTCTGGTTGAACAAGCGCCAGGTGCATGGGTGGATTGCTGACAGTGTCTCGCTTATAAGATGAATATCTCAGAGCATTGCATGGCCACATTGTCCAAGGTGTGCAAGGTGTGCTTCATCTGAACTGGGGTGCGGAGCTGATGGCAGTATTGCTACAGGGTTTGGCTAAAAACAGGCCCTAAATCATCATGTTTGTATAAGAGGTCCTCTAAGGCTTAGAAACATGTGGTGCAAGTTGTTGCTGGTGTATCAAATGAAGGAGACACACCAGTGTTAAATGGTGGGCGCTCGTCACACAGGAAGTTACGGACTTGTTATCAGCTGTCGCATTAGTTACAGTCAGTACAACAAGATGAAGCGGGTGGCAATCCCCAAAGCAAAGCATCATGAATGCTATCAACAATCGTAGCAGCGTGTTACCCTGCATCGGGTCAGCTGCTGTGCTCTCATGCTTTTATAACATTTTTCAAAGTGACTGAGCGAATGCAAACAGGATAGATGCGCTGGCAAGAGCTCTCGTGCCATCCAATATGCAAGTAGATGGTGAACAGGTGAGGACCGGTATGAAAATGCAAAGCTTGACGCTGATAGAACCTTGCATTATTATTCGCTAAAGAAACTACGTGGCCGCACAGCGCAGCTGACCCAGAAGCAGAAAGGTGACCAGTAGAGACAGGTACCTTGAGGAATGCCTCCTGCCTGTGCTCCCTCTTTTCCTTCATGTCAAGATTGATAAGTTCAGCGTCGACGCCAAGCTCCTTGAGATACCTGACGTACACATAAAGCATAATACGGTAAGATAATATCCTGTTACGTGGCGCACATCAGCAGGCGATGAGAGGATTGAAGGGTTATACTGTATTGAAGCAACTGTCAACCAGCTACATACTGCCAGCTGCATACGCTGCTTTGCGCGACTGGCGGACCTCCATCTGCAAGTTACGGCTAGTATGTCAATCCATGAGCGCATGTGCGCTGCGAGTGAGCTATCATGGGCTTCACTAAGTGAGAGGTTAGAGCGATCGCACTCACCACTCAACGATACGGCCCCTGGATGCGGGGTTAGTGTACAGCTTTAGACTGGCTTTTGCAATAACGTTCACACGCGTGGGTCTAGCAGGGGCCACTGTACGGCTGCTGAATGCACGTGAGGTCAGCATGGTTGAGGGATGGATGCTTCCACAGATGCTGTACTCAAGTGATTGATACGAGCGGAAACAGATTGTTGACGGTAGTTTAAACAGCAAGACATGGCGTATCCCTCACCCCTGAGCCAAGGTCGAGGTTTTCTTGAACCAATGTCTTTGAACCAGTTACAACCGTTCCTTCTGTACGGCTCTGCACCAACAAGCCCCTACAGAAACAAGGCGCAGCAACAACCCACTCTCTCGTCGAGCGACCAACGGCCTCGGCTGAGAAACTGCTGAGGGGGGTGAGCGGACTGAGCCTGGCTGCAGCCAGCTGTACTGCCTGTAGTGCAGAGCCTGCAGGCGCACCTCAGGGCGGTCACCGGGTCGGACGCACAAGATACCTTGAATGAGCGGTCTACATTGCTTCGACTCCCCCTGGCACAAGACTAGCGCTGAACGCAGGCAGCAGCAGTTAGGGGGCCCCCCGGGTGGCCCACCGGGAGCAACGTGCAGCATCCGATGCTGTAGTACAGCATCGCAGGACACTGTGAAAATATTGAGCCATGCAACACTGTGCTGACCCCCCGGGAGCGGTTTGGGGTACCTGATTCAGGAAAGGGGTGTCCCAGGTTCAAAAAAAAACCTCGCACACTAACGCAACCGGGCTGTTACTTGTCAGTAACAGGTACAGTAACTGCTGCTGCCCAGGACACCCCTGGCACCTGTACTGCCTGGATCCAGACACACTGTGTCTGGATAGGCTATGCTTAGCAATAAATGTACGGCAGCGAACAAGCAGACGAACAACCTCTCGGCGGTGCTCTGGATTGATGCCAATGTGCAGATCATGGTCGTTGCTGCAGGTAATGATATCAGAACTCAGCATTGAACAGACATATACATGAACACATTCAATATAAGTTATATATAATGGAAAAACAGCTGCGCATATGAACCCCCTAGCCTGGTTGCATAACCGCCACTTGTAGTCTCTAGATATACAGTACACTCTATGGCTCACTCTCTCGAATGCCAACAATTGAAGAACACACCGCGCGCTCTAGTTGAAACATATCTCAGACTTCAATGCAACACGGCTGCAGCTCTATAGCAGTGTTGCACACCCTGTTGTGCCCGTATACACAATCAAGCAGGCACTCCCAATGGTCGCATCCATTCCTCTGCGGCTTTTGGCCTTGATAGGTGCAGGTGCTGCTGCTGCTGCTGCCCGACAGCGCATTGACCTTCTGCCTGATCTATGACCAGTGCCAACAGCCCTTGTCTGCTTGGCTCAGAACTCACTAGGCTCAAAACTCACTAGGCTCAGAACTCAAATGGTGCAGGTTGTCTTAGCAGCGGGTTCGACAGCCTACACATGATTTTGAATGCCATATCTTTTCCTGCCTCATCTACTCCTGCCAGCTGCTTCTGTTTGTGCTCTAGAAACTGAAAGAATGGCGCATCAAACACTCCGTACTGCCGATTTGCTCTAGCAACCTCCCAGAACTGCATCCCTGAGCCATCTGCTGTATATGCGTCCTGCAGTACAGCATACAATGAATCGAAGCTCATGGTGGGAGCTTCCTGCTGTTGTTGCTGTTGCTGGGGTTTGTTGGCTGCTGCTGTTGCTGTGGCTGTGTTGCTGCTTGTGATGTTGACAGCAGTTGCACCGGCTGGAAGCTCCCACACTGTTTCATTGGTTGCTGTGTTCCTGCACAACAGTACAGAACCGCAGGCTCAGCATGTTTCTGACTGTTGACTGGCTCAATCAGATAATGCTTCGAAGGCGCTGATAGGCTGCTGGTATTGACCTCAGCTGCAGTTATATATGCTGCATTGGTTCTGTAGCGGCAGATTCAAAGCCAGCTTGCAGCGCAGCACAGGTGTTACCAACGTTTGTGCTTGCTCATTCAGTGAAGCCAGGTGCAGGCCTGAAAAACGCCGCAGTGCAGTACTTCAGGTAAGGACGTTGGCTCGTGTCGCATGGCGAAGCTCAGATACTGGTCTAATACAGCATACACAGCTGATGACAGCACTGACTTCAGGCTTGGAGCCAGGCCTGGTGCTGCGCTCACCAGTAGTAAGGCTTTCCGGATGCCTGGTCAATCACTTGCTGCCACGAACGTACGATGACTATTCGGTGCTGACGCGGCGTGCTTATCCTAGGTGTCTGAAAGTTCCAGTTGAGAGGCCTGATTGTGTGACTGCAGCTGTCATTCACGCTACTTGTCTGACTGACAGAAGCTCTCTGCGTTTGGCGCGCAGTCAATATACGCTGCATGGCACCTTAGGTTTTTCAGGAGCCCAGTTTTGGTGAATGGCCAGGTGCTGTGGCTGGTATTTGAGGGTAGTAGCAGTTTGCAAGCACCAAGGACCAACGAAAGGATGCAGGTAGCTTCTAGTCGAGCGATTGCCGGCAGGAGAGGACCTAAACGTCCTACTGTGCAACTCTTGGAAAGTGGCAGAGGCCTCACTGTTTGCCAGCGGGCGGAAAACTTGTGCAAGAAGCAGCACGGATGTACCTGCCTTGAGTTTGCAGCAGCCGCACTGATGCGATGGCGGTGTCAAGCAGAGTTTCAACGCTGGTCAGTAAGACGTGTAAGGCCGCGGTTGCGCTGCAGCAGCAAGCACTGGGTGCGCGCAAACCCGAACCGTCACATGATCAGGGACTTTGGGTAACGAGGGCACCGGGCTTCGATAAACACTGTAAGAGTACTTCAAACAAGCTTCGAACTTCGAAGCTCTAAAACAAGGTCAAACACCTCGATACGCTGTACATGGCTGCCACTTTGCTGCATGGCGCCTTCGTCCTGGGACGTTTGTAAGCCCCCTTCTTGTCGGCAGCCAAACTAGGTTCGATATATAAATACGTGTCTCAATGCGAACCTGATGGAGCGACCAAGAAACGACCTGCCCAGGCTGCTGAACGTACAGCAGTTTACAGCAGCACGAGAGCCAGAGGTGCGAAGCTGTTGCGCTTTTGCCATGTACACACCTCGGATACGCGTAAACTGCATCCTCTACGTTGCTGTGCTGCAGCTGCGGGGCTTATGGGAGTCCCTCAAGGTGCTTGGACGGCTGGATGGCAGCAAACTGCTGCCCAGGCACCTGCGCAGGTGCGAATCAGCGGTGTCAGCCATTTCCCACACTTCGTGATATTTCTTTCATACTTCTGAAAGACGTGAACACGACAGCGTTGTGCTATGTTCTCCATTTGCGCTGCTATTATTTAAGTACAGTGTCAATTGGGGTGCAGCTGTTGCAGCAACTGGTCCAGCAGGAGATCTGTCATTCCTAGCTGTCTCGGTGGTCAATTGGCAGACTGTTCTTTTCCAGCCTCATTCAGCTACCGTACCCCAAATGTTTAATCTCAGGAGCAATTCGTTGCAACCCTCACGCTGTTCTGTTGTGCCTGTTGCTACTGTTTCTAAAGGCGCGCCACAAGTCATCGGCGATACATATGCAGACGCCGCCCCAACAGATTATTTCTGCCAGACCAACTTCAGCAGCAGCAGCAGCAACAGCCACAAGATGCAGCAGCAGCAGCGTCATCAGCAGCGCAAGCAGGCTCCGACACGCGAATGCCAGACGCCACCCCAGCAGCAGCAGCAGGGGCTAGTACGCGGCCGCTGAACCGCCATCAGCGGCGCCGTCCTGCTCTCTTACAGCAGCTGGCAGTGGGCAGATGCAGCACAGATCTAGCTACTGCTGATGGTGATGATGCAGCTGCTGCTGGGGGATCGCCCAGGCTTCTGGAGACACACATATGGCATGCCCGCAGGATGCGTATGTGCGCCAGGTCAGCTGCTTCATTTGAAGTTCAGATAACTGGTAGTCTATCAGCTAGCTGTTGCAATTCGCACAGGGCAATGCGTGGCTAACTCGCTCAGGACTTCAACATTGTCACACTCAGTAACTACATGGACTCCAAGTGAACGCTTGAGCAAGTCCATGCCAAGCCTGAGATTGCCAGGTCTCCGTTGCTGTACAGCTTCTCTGAGCTGCATCATGTGTTGTTGCTCCTTCTGTTGGTGTTACACCTACAAATTGAAGCAGTACTATCCATTGAACTCTCCAGCGTCAGGCAGCTAAACATCTCGTAGCAAGTCTGCAAGACCGGATTCTATATTTGGAATGTTGCGCAAGTCAAGTTTTGCTGATTGCAGACTTACTGCATTGCGGGGTTTACTACCGTGGTTGGTATACAGTTATTGCCGTTGGGAGTAAGACTGGGCGGCACTCAACCAGCGCAAGTACTACAATCTGTTTCTTGCTGCTGCTGCTGCTGCTGCTGCAGGTTTGGTCATGTGCTGGCAGCAGGTGCAGTTGGCCGTGGACGCGGCAGCAGATCTTTCCTACAGCTTGTCCTCGGCAATGCACCAAAGCCAAAACCAGGTTCTAGATACTACAAAGCCACTATGCCAGCTGGCAGCAGCAGCAGCAGCGCTGCCACAATCTCAGCAGCAGCAGCAGGAGGCGATGCAATCCCAAGTCCTGTAAGGGCTATCTGCCAAGATGCGTCCTATTGGTGCTGCTTGCAGCTCCGATGGCAGCAGCAGCAGCTGATCCAATTACTCATGGCAGTTACAGATCCAGATCAATTACGTAATCGGGTATTACATAACCTGGCAGTTATGCTAGGTCAGTGTGAAGTTCAGTTAGTGATGTACGAGCCTGGGAAGTTCCCACTGGGAGCTATCGGGCCTGTGAAGATCATGTGGCACTGGCAGCAGCAGCAGCAGCAGAGGGAGCGGCGGCAGGCAGATCAGCAGCAAGGACAGCAGCAGCAGCAGCACCAGCACCAGCAGCAGCAGCAGGAAGGTCAAGATCAGCAGTGCGTACAGCAACAGCAGGATTTGATGGAGCAGCAGCAGCAGCGGCAGGATACGCTGATGCAGCAGCAGCCCCAGCAGCAGCCCCAGCAGCAGCAGCAGCAGAACAGCAGAAGAGCCCTCAAGCGGCAGCAGCAGGATCAGCAGCGGCAGCAGCAGCAGCGCAGTGTCTGGGTCTGGTGCCATGCTACCTACTTCAAGCAAGTGCATGACGTTCTGCGGGATCTAGCCCTGCAACAGCAATCCTCTGCTGCTGCTGCTGCTGCTGCTGCTGAAGAGCAGGGTACAGCTGCAGCAGCGGCTGCTGCTGGTGTCAAGGTCACATCACTTTGCAGCAGCCTCAGGAGACTCGAAATCATTGGACCAGACGCCGATTACGTAATCAGATCAGCTTTCAAGCACCAGCAGCAAAGTGACAGCAGCACACACCAGCGATCTAACAACAGCGCAAATTGTGTCTGGCAGGAATTGAACAGGGTACCACTAGCAAGCTGGGCTCATCTTCCCCAGGGTTGTGTGTTGGGGTTTTCAGCCCTGGACCCTAGATCAGCCAAACCCTTGAGGTACACAGGCACAGTTAGCATACCTTCTGCGGCCGCTGACGCTGCTGACGCTGCTGATCCTGCTGCTGTGACAAGCTGTGGTGGCAGCAGGGCCGTTCTGATGTCTTTGAAGAATCTTATCAGTGGATGGCCTGAAAATGGTAAGTGCAGAGAAAGGGGACGGTAGTAGTCCAGAGTTTTATTGATAGTGATTTGAATGATAAATATTAGTGTTCTTAGCACTTGTCCCTTCATCATCCAGACCTGTAATACACCCAGGTATCAGCATGCAATCCCCTGCTGCTGCTGCTGCTGCCACTGTGGCAAGCAGTGCTGGCAGCAGGAGTGAGAGATGACTCTTAGAAGCTCAGATCAGTGTATGTCTGCCGATGGTAAGTGCAGTTGATCCTTAACAATGTTGTTCATGGCACCATATGGCTGTGTAACATGGGCAGATGCACATGGATGCCGCAGCTGCTGCACACCCCCACTGACAGCTGTGTGGCCTCAGCAGCACTCGGCAGATCCTTGTCAGCATCTGGTATGCTTGCGCTTCAATGCCATTGCGATTGCCGTTTCCTGGTGTGTTGACTTCTGGGTGTTTGCCCAGGTTTGCAAGGCAGCTGTATTTCACACCTACAACCACCAAGATGTTGAGTAACCTGAAGATTCTCACTATAGCAATACTTATGCGGACGGTTGTGCACAGACGGTTCAACATATTCAGTATGAAGCCCTGTTCCTGTTAGTGTGGACTGGACAATGCAAGCCTGCTTGTTGTTTGGCTACAGGTCGTCTGTGGGTTTCAGGGGCGAAGCAACTGCTACACAGCCCCAGCAGTGTACCACCAGCAGCACCAGACATCCTAGTCAGCATCTGGCGGCAGCAGCAGCAGCAGGCAGCGCTAGGCCTGACAACAGCACAGCAGCAGCAAATCACTGCTGCTGGCAGCACTGGCAGCAGCAGCAGCAATGTGACAAGATGTTACATTTACCCAGCAAGGATCAAGATCTCACCATACGGGATCACAAGTTGCATCGCTGCTGCTGCTGCTGCTGCTCAGGCTGACAGCAGCAGCAGCAGCAGCAGTGATACTCCAGCAGTGACTGCTGAGCTTCCACTTGGTTGTCCAGTGCTGCTGATCAGGAACAACCTTCTGCCTGCTGCTGCTGCTGCTGCTGCTGGCGGCAGTGCTGCTGGGGCTGCTGCTGCTGCTGGCAGCAGTCCTGGTTGGTCTGTTATCTTACCCGCTGGTTGGGTCATGCCATTTTGGACTGCTGTCACACAGCTGGGTGAGGACCTGTTAGCTGTCTGACAACGGGCTATCAGACAGCCTTCTGCAGCATGAACCTAGCCGCTGCTCAACACAATGTTACATTAATGCTCAACCCCGCTGCTCAAGAAACGCCACATTATAATCATATCATATGTTCATATCATACAATTCGTACGATTCATATGTTTGTGGGCCCGTTGCTTTCAACAGTATCTTTTGAATGATATCATCCACGTCAGATCACTTTTTGTGCTATGTGGTGCTGCAGTACCACATAGCACAAAACTGTGTGACTGGGCCGTCTGTTGCATAATGATGAGCTAAACTTGTGTCCCACTTTGGCTTGATTGGCGTGTACAGGTGCCAAGCCTGCTGGGTTGCGAGAGTGGTCCTGGATAGCAGCAGCAACGCACGCCCCCCTGGCACCTCTAGACTACCCTGAATCAGCGGCAGCGGCAGCAGCAGTGCGTGAACAGCACCAAGAGGCTGCTGCGGCAGCAGTACGCAGGCCCTTGGGCAGGATGAACTTCAGGGACTGCTGGTTACCCTATCTGGATTGGCACAGGGTGGGCCAGAAGCTCCGGTTTGACCAGGGTGCTGCTGCTGCTGCTGCTGCTGCTGGTGATGGCAGCAGTATGCAACCTGCGAGTAGATCTGATGATGGTACCAGTGCAGATGATTCTATGCTGCCGCATGTTTCTGTTTGTTGGGCTGCTGCCAGGCAACTTCAAGCAGCAGCAGTGCTGGCCAAGCGGCAGCAGCGCAAGCATCGGCAGTTGCTGCGCAAGCAGCAGCAGCAGCAGGCGGCAACAGCGAGCACTGCACTGCAGCAGCAGCAGGTGGGAACAGCGAGCACTGCACTACAGCAGCAGCAGGCGGCAACAGCGAGCACTGCACTACAGCAGCAGCAGCAGCAGCAGGCGGGAACAGCGAGCACTGCACAACAGCAGCAGCAGCAGGCAGGCAGAGCGAGCGCTGCACACCGGCAGCAGCAGCAGCAGGCGGGAGCAGCGAGCACTGCACAACGGCAGCAGCAGCAAGGGAAGGTTATTAACAACCAGCAAACACAGAGGCAGCAGCAGCAGCAGCAACCGGTGCACCTCATGGGTGCCCATCCACAGCAGCAGCAGCAGCAGCGGCGGCAGCGATCGCTGCTGCCTACAGGGTGGTATGTCGCCCGCAGCTGGAAGATGCTTCTGGCAGCATTACCTGCTGCTGCTGCTGCCGCTGCCTGCAAACCTGCTCTTACTCTGGCGCAGCCCTCCAACCCTGCAGCAGCAGCAGCAGCAGCAGCAGTCGTCCCTGCAGTGCTGGCTACTGGCAGTCACAGGAGTAAGGCAGTGCAAAGATCAGTACAGCAGGGTAGGCTTGCTTTGACACCGAAAGCAAGCGCTGCTGCTGCAGCTGCCAGCACTGGTGTTGGATTTGCTGGTCGAGCAGCAGCAGGTGTAAGCCATCCTGCTGCTGCTGCTATCGAGGTTAATGGCCAGCGAATGATGCAGACATGTGCCAGCGCAGCTGCAGCAACAGCAGCAGCAGCAGCAGCAGCAGCAGAGCCTATGGATGTAGATCGTTCTGCTGCCGCTGCAGGTATGACAGTTGCAAACCCGCCTCTAGCACAGCAGCGGCAAATAGAGACTACTGGGAGCCCATCAACAGCAGCAGCCGCAGCAGTAGGTGAACCTATGGAGGTGGATGTCACCACAGCTGCTGCAGGATCTGCATCACCACCCGCTATAGCACCACAACAGCAGCAAACTGAGCAGCGAACTGAGCCTCGGTGTTTAGTACCTGTAGCAGTCAGGGTGATCGGCAAAGGCAGGTGTCAAGAAGGCGCTCTGCTGCTGACCAAACCCAGCAGCAGCAGCAGCAGCAGCAGCGGTGGTGTTGGGACACTGCTTGGTTACGTAACCACAGCAGTGCCCCGCGGTGCACCCGCTCAGTTACACCCAGGTGGCACAGGGTTCTGCTGCGTGCAAGCATTGTGGGGTTTAAGGTGCCAGGATGTTAGGGCTGAGGCATCTAGGGTTTTGCGGGCGTGGTGTCTGAACCCTGGCAGCAATGCCTTGAGGAGGGTCGAGCTGACTGTGCTGCTTGATGATGTGTGACAGCCAGCTTTATCAGTGACTCAGTGAACGACATGTGGAACAGGACACTCCATGTGGGACAGGACATCAACTTGATGCCTTTCAATGGCAGTATCAAATGAAGCAGTCAGCATCCGATGCGCTTGGCAAACGCGAATCCCATATGTATGAGAGCAGGCAGAAGCATCAATTTGTATGGTGGGTTCGCTGTGTGTGCAGGTAGATTTGCTGTGAAGTTTACCTCATGCAACATAGAATGCTGTGTTGTGACGAAGTTGGCATGTGAAATGAATGAAGTATAGCTCATCATGCCAAGCACTGAGATCACCGTTGTGCATGGCTCATGCTGCAAACTCCAGCCCCGGCTTGGTATACCGTATGCTTATGCCATAGTGCAGCGACAAATATTCAGGAGCTAGAGCTGAGCTGTTTGTGACGAGCCATATAACATGCAGTAGTTCCATCACGTGCCTCAGAAGTTTGCAGATGCCATGAGGTCAACAGTAGTAGCTGCTGCTTAACAGTAGCAATTCGCTAAGGCAGCACCAGTCCCGCCGGGACACCCAGCGAAACAGTTTGCAACCCAGATGGCGGTCGTCTGGCTCATCGTTTAGCGTTTGACGGCAAAACGTGCAATGGTAATCCAAAGGGCTAAGTTGCAATGCAGCATCAAGCAGTTGTACATGCAGCCAGGACCGTCACATAATACAGCTGTCAGGCGATAGATGTGTCTAGCAGGTGACTGATCGCAGCTTCTTAGAGCGTCGCGTCGGTTCTGGCAGGCAGCAGCAATCGCAGGTGATAGACATGGGCGGCTATGACAGCTCGTCCGTGGATTGCTTGCAGAGGCAGGCCAAATGCTCCAGCTGCTAAACACGCGTGCAAACCGTAAATAACTTCTCGTCCAAATCGTACTTGGGTTTATCACGCAACAGCTGCCCGCACAGAATCCTGTGCCGTCGGTTTGCCGATTGGAACCCGTCAGTCTCTTTAAAATTCCGCAGGTCGATCAGGTCGCAGAATACTATCTTTTTGCAATACACGGCACTGCAAGCAGTCCCCAGGCCCAATTAGCACCGTTTGGAGCCGATTACGCCAGTCACAGCTCGTAACCGCTCAGCTGATATTCAAACCGCAGATATTTCTGTCATCACCGTGAACTTCCGAACTGGTAACAGCACTCCTTGCGGCTTCAAAGGCTATATATAGCACCCATTCCTCTGACTGTAATATCAGACCGAATACTCCCTC
Organism: Coelastrella sp. UTEX B 3026; assembly: GCA_002588565.1. Lineage (NCBI taxonomy): Eukaryota > Viridiplantae > Chlorophyta > Chlorophyceae > Sphaeropleales > Scenedesmaceae > Coelastrella > Coelastrella sp. UTEX B 3026. Next base: position 557 of record NSMO01004577.1, on the reverse strand, counting down.
CCTGTTCCGAACATCCCGAAGTCAACACACAGGTCTGTTCACATTGTGAACAGCCTAGCACATTGATCGACATCCCAAACAGTATACTCCATGGTGGAAGCAAACATGCGACTCCTCCCTTTGGCATTGCTGCTGCTAGCAGCGCTGCTAGCATGCGCAGTCACTGTTCAAGCAGGTGAGTGTTTGATATGCCTTCTTCGCACATACCCTTCTTCGCACATACAACACCATAATCAATGTCATTGTAACTGCTTTGTTCAAGTTGAATCAATCTGATGCAGCCATATCGCTTGGGATCAGCAAGTTTGCTGATCAACGGCCGTGCCCGTCCCCGTGTCTTGATGCAGGTGCCGCACGAAGTCTACTCCAAAGCGCACAATGCCCCGTAGATAACTGCAAAGATGACGCAGGTGCTTGTGTCTATCAGAGCCGCACAGCACAATGGAAGTGCTATGTCTGTGTTGCTCCTATGGTCCCCCCCCCCCCCCGGGCCGACCCCCTGAACCCCTACCCCTGACTGTGCGATGTTCTTTGCTTACAATACAGAGAGGACGCCA
>NSMO01004572.1:0-11283 GCA_002588565.1 Coelastrella sp. UTEX B 3026 | reverse complement strand
CACCTAGGTCAGTCCCAGTACACAAACCCACCACTAGGACCTCCAACCACAAGCAACTGCTTGTAAACATGCTAGAAGCTGCACAGCTGCGGACGATAAAGATCCATAGCCCATCTAACCCAACTGCATAGCGTCATCATCATCTGCTGGACTATAGCTGCCATTCTGTCCTGCCGCAGTTGCTGCTGCGCTGCTGCCTGCCTCATTGCCAGGCTCTGCAGGGCTTGCTGCTGCCGGCCCATCACTGGGATTGTAAGACGGGCTGGTTGGGCTGTACTTAGGGCTAGTCGGACTGTAGCTAGGGCTGGTAGGACTGTATGTGGGACTAGTCGGACTGTACGTCGGTGACGTCGGACTATATGTGGGGCTAGTTGGGCTGTAAGTAGGACTAGTCGGACTATACGTCGGGCTGGTCGGACTGTACGTGGGGCTGGTTGGACTATAGCTTGGACTAGTCGGACTGTAGTTGGGGCTAGTAGGGCTGTATGTAGGGCTAGTTGGGCTATAGCTGGGCGACGTCGGACTGTAGCTCGGACTGGTGGGGCTGTAGCTAGGCGACGTCGGACTATAGCTGGGTGACGTAGGGCTGTGGCTGGGACTCGTCGGACTGTACTGCGGCGATGTCGGACTGTACCCAGGGCTGGTTGGACTGTATCCCGGACTTGTTGGGCTATAACCCGGGCTAGCTGGACTATATCCAGGGCTAGCCGGACTATACCCAGGACTTGTCGGGCTATACCCTGGGCTGGTTGGGCTGTAGCCAGGGCTGGTCGGACTGTATCCGGGACTAGTCGGACTGTACTGCGGCGATGTTGGACTGTAGCCAGGGCTGGTGGGGCTGTAGCTGGGACTAGTAGGGCTGTAGCCAGCTCCTGCTGCATTGGGTGACATTGGCCCTGGCGACATGGCCACCCTAGCCGGACTGAACTGAATGTCACGCACTGGAGACCATGTGGGTGAGAAAGCGATCTGGTCAGGGTCCCTGCATAGCAAAGACATGCGCAGCCGATGAGCGCACAAGCTTGATATGCATTGGCATCTCAGTTGTGATGTACAGCAGGAGTGCCACTTACAGCATCATAGCAATGGCTAAGCAGAGCTTGTCCCCACAGCCCTGCCTCAGGATGCATGACACAGGCAGTGCTTGCAAAGCCGACCTACAGCAAGCAACAACGTTGAATAGACAGCACCCAGACAAACCCTACCTCTGTGGTGTCATATAGGCCATCCTGCTGGGCGTCATATGCGCTGGTGTACGACCTGGAGTCATGGAGTTGTCAAATGTCAACCCGTAATCCAGGTTCTCCTCGTCTGCAGCAGCTGTGGCCAGGAGGTCTATGGCGTTGGCCAGGTCCTCCTCATTGAGTAGCAGGTCAAAGGCACCAGTGCCCAGAGGGCACAACTGACCGAGCATGATGTTCTCAGACACACCCTGCAGAACACAGTGGAGCACAATCAACGCTGAGGCTGGGACCATGTTGCAGCAGTGCTGGTTCTGTGCGATGGGCTATCAAACAGCACCGAGGTGACAATCAAGTGGTGTTGCTCTTACTGCTGGAGCAGTCCGATCAGCCTGAATAGTCTTGCAACTGTGACTCAAGAACATAGCAAGCATTCTGTGCGTTAACCAAATACAGTGGGGTCGAAGCTTAGCTTACCAGAAAAATGCTGATAGCTGTGCTTGCTAACAAATTGCCAAGGTACCACTGCAGCATTAGAGCACTTACCATCATCCTGTCCTTCTCAGCAAACATGGCTGCTCTGAGCAAGATATCCACTGTCTCTTCAAAGCTACACTGAGCCAGGGGTGAGGCATCTGTGCGGTTGATGCCATGACGAGTGATGGCCATCAGATGACCACGACAGGTCATCACATCACAGAGGATAGCAAGATGCCTGCAACACAAATGCAGACAATGCACAAGCACATGCTATGGACATTGAATCTTTACCCCTATCACAGGGACAAGATCTCAGGCTTCTGTGATGCAGCCTATGTTCACATAAAGTGCACACAAACCAGACTACTGACTGCTGCTAACACACATGAAACCTGTACTGCCTGCAAGCCTAAAGAGCCACAGCAGGTCAGCCGCCGCCGACAGCCCAGCCCCTTGCTGCCGGCTCACTGACAGGCAAAGTGCTGCAAGGGGTCACTGCCGCGTACCTGTAGTTAACGTAGCTGCCATCAAACTCGATGACACTTCTGAGCTCCCTCAAAAGCGCCTGCCTGCAGGCCTCCACACCCAGATCTTGAATTATCTCAATCAGATCATTACTGATTGTGCGTGTGGCATCAACACCAGGAATTGGCAGGACCTGAGAGCAGCGATGCACGACACAGTGGCTTAGCAGGGTTCACCTTGGCATCACAAATCACAACAGACCCCTGTGCTATCTCAGTTTGCAGGATTTGTCCCTTCCACCAGGCATCACACCCCACAACCATGCACTTGCTGTCACAATCATAACAGTGCCATGAAAGTTTCTGCCCCAACTCCCCTCTGCTGCATTGCCACCCCTCAAAAAAGGCGCTGCTAGCCAAAGCTTACCCCCATAAGGTTGACTCCTTCAGTATCCAGCACCCACTCCTTGTCTGTCCTGAAGCCTGTTTCAGCGTTGACGTCAGGGAACAGTGTGTCCTGCTGGCGCAAGAACACCTTGTTGATGCGCTCAACGCCCTGGAGCTTCATGTCGCGCAGGTACCCGGCATCCAGCTTCTTCAGGGTCTCCTCGGTAACAGACTGCAGTAAGGCAAGCAGAAAGCACATGACGTGAGCATGATATTCGACACATGACGTGACACACCAGCACTCGCAATGCAGCCTGTGCAACAATGGGCAAGCTGTCCGCTTCACGCACATGCACCACCAACTGCATGTCCAGCCCTTCCCAACTACATGATGCAGACACTGCATCATACACAGCAGCATTCAGTGTGCTTGTTAAGTACAAGGAGTTCAACCTTGTACTGCAGTCAATCCAATGCTGGTTACTGCTACTTTGTAGCCATATCAACAATGAGCACACAAAGCTCTGTACATGCGCCCACTTACATCACACTTTTCATAGTACATACCTGAGCATCCCCCGCTGCTTGTGCCTTGATAGCCCCCAACTCATCTCCCTCCTGCACACCTCCACCTTGTCCAGCGCCCTGAAGGCCAGTCTCGTCAATGATCCTGATGCGAACAACCTTGATGGGAGCGTTCTCATCAGAGACAATCACATCCAAGAGGTTCTGCGAAACAAGTGTGCGAGCAGAAGCAGTTGGCAGTTGAGGCACAGCCAAGAGGTCTGAGAGCTTCGGTAGCACTCAAGCAAAGGCATGTGTGTTGGACCCTACTAATATGGTACAGTGTCTCATTGTCAAGAAAGGCTGACAGGTTATACGAGAACCTCCAACGTTCAGCCAACACCTTCACCTCCGGTCCTTGCAACAAGTAAGGCAGGCTTATAGCAAAGCCTACAGAAGTGTCAGCCTTGTGACACACCTCATACTCCTCCTGAATCTTCTCCTGCACCTGCTGCATAGTGATATGCTTATCCACAGTCAGCCGATCATCCAGCACCAGCCTCAGCAGCCAAGGTGTCAACCGCCCGGGGTTGTACTCTTCAACTGCGTACCAATCCTCAAGCAGCTGCTTATCATCCTCCACATATGTCGCAGTGTAGTCATCTGGGTCAGGGGGATCGTACCTGGCAAACAACACAGCATTAGTGCTGGGTCAGCACAGCTCTGTAACAACCATGCAACAGCATCTCTTGTACACAGACTTGAGTTGCAACAACAAACACACACCAGAGCGTGATTCACGCTGACCCGTAGCGCCCAACATGATGGTTCTGCAGAAGCTAGAACAGCAATGAGCTGGATGCAGCTGTACAAAGTGGAGTGTTAAACTGCTCACCAGATTTCACTGCGTGCGATGATGTTGCGCATGGATGTGTACTCGAGCTTGCACTGCATCTCCTTGGCAGCATCACGGTCACGGCTGTACTGACCCATCAGGGCAACCTACAATTGGAATAGCAGGACACTGTGAGCCTGGCACACCAGCACAGGCAGCATTGCAAAGTTTAACACACGCAACTGCAGCTGTCTGCTGCTGTCAATCCAGGCAGAGCTGGACCCATCAGCAACCCTACTGACCCAGGAGATGCCCAAGCCTCTCCCAGAAAAGTCAGCTCAAACCTACCGTAAGTGATGGTGTCTTGATGTTCTTGGCCAAGTTGATGATCTCAGTCAGACGTGGCACACCCAGCGTGACGTTCTTTGCAGACACACCAGCAAAGTGGAAGGTGTTGAGTGTCATCTGAGTTGTGGGCTCTCCAATGCTCTGGGCAGCTACAGTGCCAATAGCCTCACCACCGTTGGCCAAGGCCTTGTAAAAGCGGTCTTCAACCTCACCCACTAACCAGCTGAATGCATGCTTGTTCAGCCTGCATGAAACATCAGACAGTATGATCAACACCTCTAGTCAGTACTGGCTGAAGCTTTTCCAAGATGTTTGCTGCAGAACCTACTGGGTCACAACCATCACTGCTGGCGTTACAGTAGCACAAGGCCAGGCCGCAGCTGTTTGCGAACCACACCAACAGACCCGCTGATACCTAAACAGTGCCGCTTACTTGTATTCAGACAGCACCCGCTTGCTCGCCAAAGTGGACCTCAGCTGCGTCATAAAAGTAGTGGTGGCATTACGTTGTGCTTCCTTGGACAGCTCATCGCTACCCACCACCACGATGAGCTTCTCAGACAGCTCCTGCAAACACAACGCCAGATGCAAGCAGTAAGCACGGTTGTGCAGGAAGATGTATGCAGTGTCACAGCACCAACCCACGCCGACACATGCTGCAGGGTTCTGACCAGCGTCTCCGAAGGTAGATCTCCCGGCGTGTGACAGCACAGAAGGGGAGAAAGAGAGAGAGCGCTTACAGTGAACACCTCACCCTTTGTCTAAACCTTCTGACGCTACTCCACCACCATCGCAACAACATGTTAGTCAACGGCAAGTGATAGCAACAACTTGCCTGGGTTAGCTCTATACTACTACATACCATCTCTAGACCTGGTAGAGCTGGACCTACATCAAGCCATAAGTCAGTACCGCTGCAGGCTGCACCCCCCTACCTGAATTTTGTCGACGATCTCGGTGGCCATGAGGTCCCCAGGCACAGGTGGCTTATCAGGCCCACAGCTGAACATGTTCTGAGCATTCCAGATGTACCGCTTGAGGTTCAGAGGAATGTTAACTGTGTTGTTACCATTAATGAGCACCTCCTGGCGCATGATGTGCAGATCATCCAGGATTTGCTGATATTCACCGTCTAGCTTCTCCCTGCAGCAAAGAGCGCGGACACAGAACATAACTCACTGCTCAATGAGAGGCAATCACACACAGGTGAACAACCCCTCATCAAGAACAGCACGGGCACTGGTTTGTGCCAGCAGTGTGACACGAGTCAGCTCAGTACCAAGGCTTGAAAACCCTCCTGTCGACAGTTGCTGATGGGAAGCTGCAACTGTGTTGATCACAGATTAATGTGTTTGCATCTGAGACTGCTGAGTAAACACAGTGCACTGTTGCATGTCAGCATGGGATGCACAGTAACCCACCTGGTCTCAGCATGGTTGCGCACTGCTTCAAGCTGCTGCTGGCCCAGCCAGTCTGCTGCTGCAGTGTTGAGGTGGTCAAAGCTGAAGGCCTTGCGCAGCTGATCGGGCTTCCACTTGAGGTGCTCAATGTTCTGCAGTCAGACATAATTCACACGACAGGTTGTCTGATTCTTCTGACACAGCTTGTATGCACATAAAGCATGGAGCAGAGCCACATGGTGCAAACATTGGACCTTGCAAAGTCACACATATTGCACACGCCCTTTAGTGGTGGGTCACAGCATGATCACGCAATCAGAGCCGTCACCAGCTGTACTGACCTGCTCCTCGATGCGCACTGCATCCATGCCATCCTCTCCATACAAGAATTGCACCACATCACCAGCACTGTTACGCACTGTGCCATCATACCTGCAAACCATGTGCACAGCAGAATGGCCTTGGTATCAGTGCTAACAGCTAGTACATCACCGCAACAGCTAAGGGATGCCGTTGGCCAAGCGTTGCAGAGCCTGATCCAAAACCCTGGTCACACAGTGCTACAATGCAGCAGCTCCGGCACACAAGGGCCAGTGCACACAAGCGCCGGCACACATACAACTTAGAGGTTGGGGGCTTTCTAAGGCAGGACAGCACTACTTACTTGATGATGAGGTCCTCCATGGCCTTGACCAGCCTACGCTGGATGTAACCTGTGCTACTGGTTTTCACAGCAGTGTCGATCAGACCCTCACGACCACCCATAGCATGGAAGAAGAACTCCTGCGCAGCATGACAACACAACACATACACATCAGCTATGAGTCGGCGCCTTGGCTGACAGCTTGAAAAATGCCATCACACTTAGCGCGCTCAGAATGCAGGCCTGAAGTAAGGTCTGACCGGCATCTGACTAACCAGAACCAGCGAGCAGCCTGTAGATCCTTGCAGAGGCACCGACCTGTCACAATCCTATGAAGCAAGGCAGGGCCAATTCTCTCGCACCTGTGGACTTAGACCCTGCAAGTAGCTGTTCTCAACGAACCCTCTGCTCTCAGGCCCATAGTCATCCTTGCTGAAGTGAGGCAGAGTACGCCCCACAAAGCCAAAGGGAATACGCTTGCCCTCCACGTTCTGCTGACCCACGCAAGCCATCATCTGTGAGATATTGATGAAGGATCCTTTGCTGCCACTCGTCACCATCTTGATGATGTTGTTGGACCAGTCCAAACTGGCCTGAGCGCTTTTACCTGCAGGCAGACATACACACACTGCGTTAGCGCACTTAACACACTGAGCAGGACGAAAGGTGATACTCAACGCGTCTGCAACACACAATTGGCACAACAAGAAGGCCTCAACTGAAAGACTGCTAGGGCCTGCATCAGGTCCAATGATAATGTAGGACTTATGTGTTACAGCTGAGAATCCTTCTGTTGCATACAGCGTTCCCCTCAGGCCTCCATACCTGCATCATCACGAGCCTTGTTGAGCACACTGTTGACTTTGGCCTCGAAAGACTCCATCAGTGTACGACCTGGCTGGCCCTCCAGCTTGCCAGTCTACAGCAGGCACGCATGGACACAAGTAATGAGGTAGAAGCACCACAGAACAGGACATTGAAGTGTGTCAATGCTGAGCTACTGATAGAGCCTATCTGCCCAGTACGTGCCCTTCATGTCAACCTTGCCACCAGCTGCCAGACAAACCGGACCGATTTGAAACGCACTGGATGCCTCGAATGCACCACCCGGGATGGCTGCCATGCAAAGATCAGTCTCACTGGCGCTCATTTCGCAAATGGCCGGACATGAGTTCATTGCCACCCACCTGGAACTCCTCAATGATACCCTTCACTTTGTTCTTCGCCTCATCAATGATGTTGGCAATGTGCGCACCAGTGGCGGCATCAGCAACTGTGTCTCCAATACCAATGGACATGCCATGCTGCAGCCAGGCAGCACCACTCAGGTTTGAGACGCTAGGTTTGCAACTCATAACTGTCTTGGGTGCACAAGATACTGACATTTGTAACCTGAGCAGTAACAGCCACACTAATAGCAGCTGCACTCGGGTCCAATGGCACCAGGAGGAATGCCACTGTAAGCCATAGCAGTAACAAGGACAAGAAGCTGCCCTACCGCTTGCAATTTGTGGCGACACCTAGAAAGCGCCTCAGAGGCAACTCACATGTAGCAGCCAGTAGTTGATTGTAAACTGGATATTGTTGATAGTCCTGCGGGTCTCATCTGCTCCAAACTGGTTCCATGTGATATGCACCAAGCCACCCTTGGAGGTACCCAGGGTCTTCTTGCACAAGCAACCTACAAGTAGCAACAGCACACAACAGCAAAAGGGGGTCACTGCTAGCCCCTTGCATCATTGTCCACCCAAAAATCAACAGCCCGAGAAACAGCTGCTGTTGACGCCACAGCAGCCGCCGCCTAAAGCATATGCTTGACACTGCACTGCATAAAACTATGCAGCCAGCTGCAGGCCATCATCTCATCTCAATCAACAATCACTGCCCAAGAGCTACGCAGAGCCACTCCATAAACGTACCATAGATGAGCGTGCCATTCCTGATCAGGATAGCAGAGTCATGGAATGTGAAGTCTCTGTCCTTCTCTTTGTCGCTGTACCAACTGCTCTTGCCAATCAGGCACAGCCTCTTGTTGAGGAAGTGCGAGAAGATCTGCAGCAACAAAGAGACACATACAGCAAGTCAGCAGAGTCGACTATGCAGCAGCTGAGCATACTCAGGAGCGACAGCCCGGCTGCGACCACAAACAATGCAGCACTTGCACACCAAACACAACAAGCAATGCCAACGTTTTCAAACTATGCTGCAGCTGTCACAGCTAGCTGGCAGCTAGCTGATAGGTTATGTATATGAGCTGCACGCCTGGTGTCTACCTGCTTCCCTGTCCACAGTGGCTCTGGCTTGAGGATTGTAGGCAGCGGTACTGTCCCGTCCCAGTCCATGATGTTCATGAGAATGTTCATCATCACGTCCTTCTTAATGAACGTGTCACGCTGAGTCACCAGCTTGGATGCAAGTAGAGTGTCCTGCAACAACCAGACAAAACTGCTCAGAACACGCGACTGTGCAGACGGTCACACATATTGTTAACAAGCTGGACTGCATGCTCACAGGGTTGGCTTAAGGGCCGGCTGCCACTGTAAGATGCAAGCATGCCTGCCCCAGCCAAAACTCAGGGGCTAGCATCACCGTACCTGCACAATACCAATGACTGGCTTGTTGGCCTGAGGAGACACGATGTTGTTGGGCACCATCATGATCTCACGCATCTCAGCACGAGTCTCATGGCTCTGTGCCACGTGCATGTTCATCTCATCGCCATCAAAATCAGCATTGTAGGGTGTTGTCACACTCAGGTTCAGCCTGCAGGGGTCGACATAGCAAGCCATGTAACGCTATCAAGCTGGCGGCGAGCAAACAGGAACACCCCGCCACATGCACGACAAGCCGTTGAACACAAAGCTGTAACAAACCACGATGGGGCAACTCGCCATTTACGAGTGGGGCTGTGCAATGGTCAGTAGATCGTCACACAGCCAGACAGTGGGGTCGTCCAACCGTATGCGGCTGCCGCACCTGAATGTTGAGTATGGCAGGATGCGCACTCTGTGACCCATCATACTCATCTTATGCAGGGAGGGCTGTCGGTTGAACAGCACCAGGTCACCATTTTGCAGAGTACGCTCCACCTTGTCCCCAATCTGCACCACAACAGCAGCATTTACTTTGTTGAGTTGTGTCCCTATGCAACTTACTCCAGCATGGCATACAGGTTGCGCAAAAAAAGCACTTTTTCCAGGAAAGCCACGGCGGGCACGCACATGTTGTTGGGTTTTCAGCTCTGCAAGCTGCTCAGCAGCAGAGCACAGTGCCCAGCCTAACACAGGTTGCAGGGACAACCTTCAAGTCCCACCAGCCAACGACATACCTCCAGGTCCTTGCTAGCTTCAGGCCTGATGTATGCCAGATTGATGCGGCGGCCATCCTTGCGGATGATGAACTTGGCACCAGTCTCACCAGCTGGAGCATGCGGCCCAATTTCAACCAGCGACTGCAACCTGTGTGATCAATCCAGCAGACAGTCTTGGGTCTAAGAAACTGGTAGCTACAACAAGCATCTGCCCGGTAGCATGCACCACAACCACTGTGACACTCAGTGTGCGGGCAGAGGGGGAGGGGCTGCTTCAGGGATGAACCAACATTCCAGCTGCGGCCAACCCGGGTAGACACCACTAGTAGCATGAAGAGTGATCATGCGAAGAATGAACATGCTTCAGCAACCCCACCTGTCTCTGTTGAAGGCTGTTACTGTCTCAGGGAAGGTCAAGTTCTGAGCGATGGTCCATGGCACTCCCAGCTCATCGATGCCAATGTTTGGGTCACCAGTGATGACAGTACGCGCTGAGAAGTCGACACGTTTGCCCATGAGGTTGCCACGAATGCGGCCACTCTTGCCCTTGAGGCGCTGCAGGACAAAGCGCAGGCATAGCAGTTCATTGCTCATTGGTTGCATACTGGGCGCCAGGCAGGATTAGGTGCAGATGCACAGCTGCTCAAGCAGGTGTAGTTACAGTGGTTGTTTGCAAGGGCCTCACGATGCTGATGAGCACCGCCCGCAACACCTCACTGCTGCACTCCCTCGCCAAGCGGCCCGTGTTGCACCAAGTTGGCTGTCCAAGTGCTTACTGACCCTGCTCAACAACAAGTCAGCTTTCAGCTTCACTACCAACCTGTGAGATAGACTTAATAGGCCTCCCGCTGCGCTGTGTTGCAGGATTGATGCCAGGAATGGTGTTGTCCATGTATGTTGTTACATGGAACTGCAGCAGCTGGACATACTCGTTGATGATGTGCTGTGGTGAGCCGTTGGCGATCATGCGCTTCAATGTGTTATTGGCACGCACGATCTCAACCAGCTTGTGCGTCAAGTCATCCTCACACCTGAACACGCAGTCCAGCATGTACCAGGTCAAGTCTCATGCTGTACCAGGTAGAAGTCCAGAACCCTGTTCTGCATGTGCTTGGATACGGTGACAGCAGCAACATCCCCATCCACATGAAACTTCGCACTTCTGTCGGCACTGCTAATGCCAGACTAATTGATCCAGGCCAGGGCAGGCAGCAACAAAGATACCCCAAAGCCACCTGATAACCCAAGATGTTCACTGCTTGCGGCAAGACCCCTGCAACCATGGAGACCTGACGCCAAACCAGTCCATTGTGCTCTACACCCATCCACACACCTTGCACTGCTGTCCATCATGACGCTGGGACGCACAGGTGGCGGTGGCACTGGCAGCACACTAATCATGAACCAGTCTGGCCGTGTGTATGCTGTAGCAAAGCCCAGTGCCCTGCAGTCTTCATCACTGATGCCTGCAAGGATCCTGCGGCACTCCTTGGCACTCAGCTCCTGCAATATGAGACAGCAACCATCCAACATGTGGGCATCAGTTGATGGTACTAGGCTTGTCAACTGTTGACAAGATGCTGATGCTGCTTGGCCAGGTGATCAGTGCAACCGGGGGTGGCGATCACGTGCAGGCAGGACGCCAATTGCTTGCAAGGACAGCAAGAGAGGCTGCAACTGGCATGGAGCACACCTGCTTGCGTTCAGCCTCAGGCATTGCTCCTGGTGCGT
>NSMO01004568.1:294-13753 GCA_002588565.1 Coelastrella sp. UTEX B 3026 | reverse complement strand
TCCCATGACATGCGGCCACCATCAACAATGGCTGCGCCTCCACCTGCCCCTGAGCCAGCCATACCCATCTCACCATACACAAGATCTGATGCACTGTCTACTGTTCCGCCAATGTCCTGGCAGTCGTACTCCTCAGACTCTGCTAATTCAAACCGCCCCAAGCGTGGCCCGCACTTCCAGGCCCCTAGCAAGCCAAACATGCCCCCCAACATGTGCACCACCATCCCGCCGGCAAAATCCAGGACCTGGCATTCACTCATGTGGCTCATCCAGCCAGCTGGAGACCATAGCCAGTGTACCAGGAGGGGGTGCACCAGGCCGCTGATGAGCAGTGTGGCGACTGGGTATGCTGCTAGTGCTGTGCGTTCTGCCAGGCAACCGCTGATGATGGTGCACGCTGCTATGCAGAAGGTCCAGCTGAAGAACCAGGGCCGAGTGGATTTTTCATATGTGAACTGGCCCTCGTAGAAGAACAAGTTGGTTCTGCAGGAACAGCAGCCAGGACACAGCACCGTTGGGGACAACAACTGCTGTGGCTGAGCTGACACAGGCGTACTGCAAACATGTGCAATGTGCTGCCCGCATGTTGCTGCTGCAGCCACTACAGCAGCAGGACAGGCGTAGCTATGTGTGCTGCTGTGCTGTCGTATGCTCACCCGATGACACCCCCTGCGCTCTTGCCATATGCAAAGGCGTAGCCTATTGCCCACCACACGATGGCAGCCAACATGACATCCAGCAGGTTCTTGAGCAAGATGTTGCGTACATTCTTTGCTCGCCCGCTGCCTGTCTCATATGCAAGAAACCCCACTTGCATAAAGAACACAAGGAACCTGCAGCAGGACACACACACACGTTGCTGTGACTGGGCGCATCTGATTATTCAAACGTGCACAGACTGTGCACATTGTCAAATCAAGTGTCAAACATGGCTCTTGGCGAAACACTGCTGTGGCTGGCACTGCTTCTGACTCATTTTCGTCGATCAGAGCACTTCTGTCGGCTGCTGATGTGACAAAGCCGAACTTCGCTTCTGCTGCAAACTGGCACTGAGTTGACTAAGGGTGGCTAAGAGCTCAATTGACAGTAGCCCAAAGCATGCCTACAGTTGCTGGTTCTATTGCTGAATGGCTTGCCGTCAGCTAAGCCTCACCCATTGATGATCACTAGAGAGGTCGAGACTGCAAAGGAGAACGCAGCAGCAACAGAGCAGGAAAATGAACAAGATATTATGCAGACTGGTATGGCATCTGCTGCAACAGTAGACTGGCCAGCAGCAAAGTCCCCACTGCATGCCCCAAGAATGAGGTCTGTGTTGAACATTCGCTACGTCCAGATCAATCTCAAAGACAGACATCACGCTGATGTGTTGCTAAATCCAGACTGCGCCGGGCCAACAGGACCAAGCAACAGAGGCTTGACACTGCATCAGCAAGCACGAGTGTTCATCGCCTGCACCTGTAGCTGTCTAGGGTACTATTCAGTGACCCAATGCACAGAAAGAGAGCTTAGAAAGCTAAACGATGCACCGCTGCGCTGCGTCGGTGCAGAGTGTGCACCTGGGTCTGCTCTGTCCTCCGTGACGTCCTGGGCCCAAGCCTGCTTGTGAAATGCCACAAAAGCTCCAACAAGAAGCGGCACGAGCTCTGATCCCCGGAACTCAGGCCGCATTTCAGCTACCTGCTGTCTCCCCTGTCCTATAGCGCTACCTCTTCAGTCGCTACCGCAACATAACAGAAAGCAGATGCGAATCACCGTCGCAGCATTACAGTCAGGGTGCTCCTCTGCTGGCTGGATGAGTGCCGCCTATAATTGGCTGTAAAGTGAAGTGTGTGGATCATCGACACATCTAGGCCCCGCACTAATGATAGTAAATGTTCCGTTTGGACGCGTGATGGCGACTTTGGTGGCCTTGCAGCGGCGATAGCATAGAGAGCGACAAACAGTGGTGTCGGTTGCGTTGCACTGACCAGCAATAGCGCCCAGCACAGGCAAACGCCATGATAAGGCCCACAACTAGCTCATCAAGCCGGTCTATGCATACAAGGTGGATTTTGAGCCGATGCTCAGCAGGAAAAACAGGACGCGCCGGAAACTGTTTCTTCAGAACAGAGACCTGCTCAGAAGTACTCCACTCATGCGCTGCACCACGTTAGTCATTGCAAGAAGCATTAGGTTTATTAAGCTAGATCAATGTAGCTGACGTAGGCACCGCCCAGGTTCCCTAAAAAGAGCCGCGTGCCAGTCACCGGCCCGGGCTGCTCGCTCACCGCAGAAACTGTGGCAACAGACGCCCCTGCCACATCTACTAGAAAATCAACAACATCACCATCGGCGTCCACCTGCGAGCAGCATCAACAGCTGGTCAGCCAACGGCGTCGCAGATGCAGGAGCCTGACTGTCAGGCCCTTCTGCCAGACACCCTACTGCCAGCAGTGAAGACAAAAGAACATCGCATACTGCGGTATACAATGCGCTAGCTGCTGCATTGTACTTTAGATACGACTAACCGCACGCGAAGTGTAGGAGCATGTCATCTCTGAATGAAACATAGCACACCTGCCTATCATCAACTGCATGATGCATTATCAGGCTATAATATGTGCATCACTGCACCCTTGGCGGGGCTGCAGTCAAGACAATGGGCTGGGTAGGGTTTGGAGCTCAAGCAGGGGTTGGTGAGATTTACACACTGGCATAGTTAGCCCTGTGAGTGTCACTGGGATAACTGCCACTGAATCCTGGGGCTGGCTTCCGCTCACCTTCACGACTGCCCCGTATGCCTTCAAGCTCGGCCTCAACCGTACTGGCAGCCATGCATAGAATGCTCTGACAAACGGCCTATCAAGTAAAGTCATCAGCAGTTTGGACTCAAATGGTGGTGCCGGGGCAACGAGGCTGATCCAGAAGTTGCCGTCAGCTGCTGCATCCACACCATCTGGTACCCCTGGCAGATGGTCAATCAGGACTTCAACTTCACCAGCCTGCAGCAGATGCAAGCAAGAACCATGGCGATGACGCGCAAACAGGGGTTGCATCACACATTTTGTTCAATTGGGTCAGGGCCGCAGCAACAACTGGTCACACCTGTCTCGCTGCTGCTGCTGCTGCTGCTGCTGCTGTTGGTTGCTTGCAAAGTGAGATCCAGGGCAACCCCAGGGCAAGAGTAGCCTAGCAACAGCTAGCAGATTATGGGGTGTTGACACAGGTGCAGCCCGTTGGATCTAGGTGTGACCACAAGCGTTGTCGTCGTTATCATGATGCAGCAGTGGGGAACAGAGAGCGAGCTGTAACTGCGGCGCGAAGGATGTAGCTTGTGAGGTGCCGTCAAAGCACATCCTAGGGAGTAACCGTCTCATAATGCCAACACAAGTGGCGAGGCTGTGCTGGGCCTGTAGCTGTGGACAGTGTTACTGAATGTCATATGTCATATGTAAAACGAGGTGTGCCAGGATATAGCAGCAAGCTCGGCCAGGCTGTCTGCTGACAGCAGCAGGTGGGAATGAACATCACAAAACAACGTTTTAGCTTGATAGAACGCAGTCAAACAAGAGGGTCCAACGGTGCACATCGACACAGCTTACAGCAACTGCAGTACTGCACTGTGACAGTCAGCCTGCTAGTCAGGCAGTAGCAGATGTGTTTCAGTACAATGAGCAGAATTTAATTACTTGGCAGGCTGATTAGCAAGCTTCAAGACATTTCAGGCGCTGCGGAAGCCTACCAACAGCGATGAGTGGGAACAAACAAGCGCGGGGGCTATCGGTGGGTACTCCGTCGATCCCAGAACCAAGCACAGATACACGTTATCTTTGTCTGTCACATCCACTTCTGCCGCTGACTCGGTGCATCAACCTGCTACAACCACGACTTCATGGTCCAACAGTGTGGGCACAGTCAGCACCCGTGAAATGCGCATTGCTACCCCAGGCTCGACAATGTTGTTGGATTCAAACGCATAACAGCATATTTCGGGCTCTGGGCGCTGGATCGCGGCCGCGCACGGCGCTGAATGCCCCTTGGACAGCAGAGTAACCCTCAACTGCAACAACATTAGCAGGGCCAGGCACCAGCACAGCAGACTGTCATGGCATGTACGCTGCAGTCTGGACCCTCGACCAGCGGGGTTTATCTGGTGCACCTTCTTAAAACTCGCTTCGCTTGCCATTCACTCCTGCAACTAGTCTGCTGCTGCCTGTGCTTGCAGGTGTCTGCCCGTGTCCAGGCCACGGATCCCCCCGTCATTGTGCAGACCAAGCAGCTCATGGCCCAGGCACCACCAGGAACACACGTGCTGTCCCTGGCTCAGGGGGTCGTGCACTGGCGGCCGCCTCCAGCAGCCACAGCAGCAGCAGCACAGCTGATGGCAGCAGCAGATGGTCAGGGGCCTGTTCACAGCAGTGAGGGTGGCATGCGTGCAGTGTTTGGTGCTGGGGGAGTGAACAGTTATGGTCCTAGTGATGGGCTGCCTGCCCTTGTAGATGCGCTCAAGGAGAAGCTTGTCACAAAGAATGGGTTACATGGAGTAAGTGTCACAGCAGCAATGCAAGCTTGCGCTGCAGCCAGTTGACGGCAGGGGCGTATGTGTTAACAGCTGCGTAAGGATAATGCCGCTGACAGTGTCCACACAGTTCTGTATTTGAGCCACCTGTCAGCAGTTGGCATGAATGTTGTGATTCATGGTCACTGGCTATGATGGGTGAAACATCATGGGCACACGTGGTAGCCACACAGAGCCCTACACAACTGCCTCATACACCAACAAAGAACTTTACTGCACTACAACATTACAGTTGAACTCTGCAAAGCTGCCCAAGCCTCCATCTCTTGTTGTCAATCGCTGCAGTACGAAGTGATGGTCACCAATGGTGCCAATCAGGCCTTCGTGAACATCCTGCTCACACTGGTTGACAGCAGCGACAAGGTTGTGCTGTTCACACCCTATTACTTCAACCACATGATGGCAATACAAATGACAGGAGGGGCTGATCGGTTGCTGTTAGGGCCGTGTCATGCAGACAACCAACACCCAGATCTGGTCTGGCTGCAGCAGCAGCTAGAAGGGCCTGACCCGCCAAAAATGGTGGTCATTGTCAACCCCTGCAACCCAACAGGTGAGTCAGCCACTCGGGCTCAAGGGGTGCTGCTGGAGGATGTTTGAGTAGAGGGGGCACTCTCTTGAAAGCTTATGCAACCTGCAACTGTACTAGAGAAATCTACCATGGGTGTGCAGATGCGACTTGACGCTGGAACTCCTGTCAGACTGAGTGTTACAGCAGCGCAGTTGAGACAGCACCAGCTGTGCAGCAGTCTAGTGCTGTGCTGTTGTGGGGATGCCAAAGACACGTGATATGCAACTGCTCAACCAATCTGCCTGTGGTATACAGCAGCAACATGCACATTGGTTTGGTGCTGTGACACTGTCATGGCATCCCAGTGCGTGCATGAGCTACTGCTGGAGATTGTCACAATGCATGTGCTCATTTGTTAATGGCCTTGTTGGATTGTCCACTTAAACCGGTGCTTGCTGCTTTTTCTGCTGCCTGCCAAATTACAGGTGTCCTGCTACCAGCCTCAGAGCTTGAGTCTGCTGCTGCCATGTGTGCTGCTGCCAGAGCCTGGCTGATCCTGGACAACACATATGAGGACTTCGCCTACAATGGCGGCCAGCACCACTGTGTGTGTGGGCCCAATGTGATTCACGTGTTCAGTTTCAGCAAGGCGTATGGCATGATGGGATGGAGAGTGGGGTACATTGCTTATCCAGGACAACAGATGTTGCAGAAGACAGGAGCAGCTGGCCTGGGTTTGGGAGACCAGCTCAGAAAGGTGAGGGGATGGTGCTGGGACCAGGGGCTGCTACTGTGGGTCTTGCTACAGCAGCGGGTTATGCACCCCGGGATATGACACATGCTTGTTTTGAGTCAATAGTCTGCATTGCTGTGATAATACAATTCAGTTCAGTAGTTGAAGCACTCCACAATGTTGGCTACCATAGGGAACTGCTTACAGCATTGCATACAAGAATGAGTGCAGTAGAACATGCCACTTGGGACCCCTGCTGCATCAGTTGCTGCATATATCCAATGCTGACTGTGTCACCATGTATCCTTGCACCCACGCAGATACAAGACACCATTGCAATCTGTCCTAGTCAGCTTGCCCAACACCTGGCACTAGCAGCCCTCCAACACGGTAACAGCTACATACAACAACACATATCAGACTTGCAACACAACCGGGAGCTCATAGCTGAAGCATTGTCACCGCTAGGAGCCCAGGGCCACGGGTGGGTGGGCGGGGAAGGGGCAATCTACTTTTGGGCAAAGTTGCCGGACAGATTCTCAGGACCAGTTGGCACAAAGGCAGCCGGGCTAGCAGCCAAAGCTAGCGACCCAGCAGCAGCAGGGGTTGCTTCAGTGTCGGATGGCGTGAATGGTGCTGCGCATGCAGCCGGTACTGATGAAGACGTGGTGGCCTGGCTGATCCGTGAGCATGGGGTGTGTGTGATCCCTGGGTCAGCATGTGGTGCTCCAGGATATATCAGAGTGGCTTATGCCAATGTTACACCTCAGCAGTGTGAACAGGCGGCAGCAAGGCTCAAAACTGGCCTGAAGCAGTTGGTTGGTATGGATAGTGTATTGGCGTGATGGTGCAATGATGTTTCTGGCTGCACACGGGCGTAATCAGTGTGTTCGGTATACAATTTCAGGCCATGGTGCACATGATGGCAGCAGAGCATGATCGCGGCGGCCGCTGCTGTTCTCAGGGCAGAAAATAGTGGGCCAGCTGCTGGTGGATACTGTACTGTCACTAACTGCAAGCACACACGGTACCTGCAGAATGTACCCAGGCAATTGACACTGCCAACAGATTGCTCCAACACCAGGTGTGCCAAAATGTAAAGACTGCTGCAGCGCTGCACATGGAGCAATCAGACTGCACGAAGAGTCTGTATATGAAGTACATCTACATGTCTCCCTGGGCAAAATCAAGCGGGAAGGCATGAAGATACACAACCCTGGGTGCAGTGCAGATCAGGATGTGAAACCTTGGGTGTCCTTTTCCTCAGCGAGTTCCTTCAGAGTCTCACCTGAGGACCCTTCACCCAGATCTTGTGCACCCTGAGCCTGTCAGTCTCGGCCATCACTACAAAATCATCATTAGGCGCCAGAGCAACACCGTTGGCATAGTAGAAGCCCTGCAATCAGTAAAGATAGCCCTTGACTGAGCCTGTTGAAAATACATGGCACAACTGGGGATGCTGTCCTGCTGTGTGACATGCCGAAGACTGGCAGATTGTCAGCATTAGCTCAGTGAATTTCTGCATAAGTTTTGCAAGTTTGTGCCACAGTTGTCAAAAAGACGGTCATTGCTAAGCCCACGACATGCCGGCTTTATCAAGGCGGGTAAACACGTGTACAACGCAATGCAGCAATGTGAAATCTCCAAGCAACAGCTTGTTGTTTGCAACTGTCTCAGGCCGCACTGCCCAACATTCTCTGTGATTGACAGATCTGGCTAGTACATGACAAAGCAGCAGTACCTTCGCAATGACATGTGTCTCTTTTGTCACTGGGTCATACTTGAGCAGACGGCCTCGAGGAAGACCCTACATACAACCACCAGCAACTGATACACACTGGTCAGCCTCACACCAGCGGCATCTTGTCAATTACGTTTTGTCACCTCAGCTGACATTAACCGTCTGGTTAACCAGGATGACTGACTGACTGACTGACTGACTGACTGACTGACTGACTGACTGACCTGACTGACTGACTGACTGACTGACAAGCCATACCACAAAGCAATCAATCCCATATGGCATGATTCAGCGGCTGCACACCAATGCATACGGTTTTGTACTAGTAGCAGTGGGCTGTACCGCGGAATAGTCACATATATCACGTATATAACACTGGCATATGAATGCAGATGAGACTGTACCATTTTATCTGTAGTCTGGATACTAGCAGCCAAATCATCTGCCCGCTGGCTCCTATAAGCTGAGTTCTCAACAGATTAACTGGGGCAGTGCTGCCTCACGCTGGCCATCACAGGACATCATCACTTTGCTTCGGCCCTGAGTTACTTGCTAACATGCTTTCTACCTACCTGCATGAGCCCCAGGAACCATGCTCTGTAGGTGTCATAGAACCCTAGCCGGTTCAGTGGCGGCACAATGTCTGTACATGACGTGAAGTACACCATGCCGTCTGATGCGATTGCCAGGTCATTGGCGTATGTGATCTCTGACCCGGGGTCCAGGGGCGAGGTGTCGCTGACATGTGTTGCCAGTATGCTGATATCACCTGAGCTGTAGTCATACGTGATCAAGCCCTAACAGCAGCACATGAAAGACACATGCAACCACATAGAGCTGGACTGTGAGCGGTGATCGGGCAACAGGTCACACTGCCCTGCTATGACCCAGGTCTGTGCGGCGAGAGATACAGCGTTCAACCTGAGAGTGTTCAGAGCACTCTAGAAGCAGGAATAGAAGCATGTGTCGGGTGGCAGTTTCTTGCGTGTAGCATGCAGCAGTTTGCTTACATTGCATGAGCTGAATTCCAAAACTTCTTCCTGAGCACAGGATGCAGAAGGCCAGTGAAGACAGAACATTGTGTTTTGTAGGAAAAAAAGTCAGCCTGTCACATAAGCTGCAGCAGTGCGGTACTCAAAATTAGCATTGCTGCACAAAATGTTTTCTAGAAGTCTTCATATACAGTGGTTCACCTTGAGACTGTCACACACTATCAGGTTGCCTTGATGGTCGAAGTGGTAGCCAAGGGGCCTGCAGCAAACATAGTGATGTGGCCACTGGCAGACTGTCACAGGAAGCTACTCTAAGGTGCAGGTGCTTGCAGGGCACTGTGTGCATCATGTAGTCGCCCTATGTTCCGGAAGCTACAAACCAAGAAGTCAGTCCAGGTGTTGCGCTGTGACTCTCCGCCCATCATTCAAAACCAGCAGTCTCTCCTGCTGTGCTGAGTGGCTGGCTGCTGTCAGGTGGTATGCTAATAACCAATACCGCGTTTGTAGCATTCTCTGCAATGTCTTGCATCAGCATAACTGTCTTTATGCATTAGTATCGTATTGAGGGCCTCAAGCTGACCACATTCCCACCTGCCAGCTCCCAGCTTGGCCAATGGTTGAGTGTTGAGCTTGTATCCTCCAGGTGCCGTGTCGTCTGGCCAGGCCTCAAACAGGTGATTGTGCCTGTCCAGCATCACCAGCTGGCCCTGCGGACCAACTGCTACTGATTCTGCAGGCACGAGTGCAGACTTGGATTGCTGATGAGCAAAGCACTGTTACTGCCAGGTGAATGTGGGCAGCATACTTCTGACAGACGTGCTGTGGCTGGCTGCTGAGCTTACTGGGGTGTGACTGCAGCATACTCTGGCAGAGCATTATGCTACAGGCCTGCGTGGCTGAATGCATTGCTTGTGCAGTGTGACTGGTGTATGGCACCGAGCCGGCATCATCAAAACATGAGGTGTACTGCTTGATGCAGGCCTCAGCACTGGCACACATACGATGTGCGTTTGTGTGGCCCGATGTTATCCAAGGCCAGCAAGGGGCCAAATATGTATGTAAACCCCACTGCTGGAGGAGTGCTTGCGCCACACTGCTGTGAAGCTCCTGCTATGAGGTGCTGATGCTACTTGCCTGCACCGAGTATCTGACCATCAAATAGTCGCACCACAGATTTGCTCAAGCGGTCATTCGGAGCGAATTCTCCCTGAAAGGAAGGATAGTAGGGGTGTCAGGGATGCACACACAGCAGGTGCACAGTATGCTTGCGCAGGGCCTGAAGGACAGTATGCTTGCTCAGGTGCCAAGGATGACAGCTGCTGCAGCTCTCACTACATCGAATGCACACAAGTTATGCATTCTACTGATACGCTGTCTTCATACTAGCTCTTGGGGTGACACATTCAAAACTTCAAATGTGACTCTGTGCCTATTATAGTGCCAGGCAGCTACTTGGCCTACATTGGCCTAGGGAGTACCTGCAGAGGTCTTGGAGCCGATAAAAGCGTCTTTGGGGGCACTGGATGAGCGTATTTGCCATGAGCTGGCGCGGGCAGTGGCAGTAGCAATGCTCCTGCATCCAGTACAACAGTACATCACTTGGCAGGGATTGCTTCCAGAGGCTGCTGGCACTGTGCCGCCAGAGACCTGCATAACACTACAATCTACATATGTAGTACTTCCACACCACAGTCAGCACATCACACGCCGCGATGAGCGCAAACATGGCCCAACGGTACAATCGCCTGCTCGTTTACCGAACGCGCATCATCCTCCGGGGCCGCATGTGCAGCCCGGGTATCCACGTACCGTACTCGGCTGCAATGGCGAGCAATAAGCCGGCTCCAATGACAATCGGTGCCAGATAAAAGCCCATTGCTGGCTACTGTTGCTTCAGCTAGGCCGCAGCTGGCACTCACTTCCGGAGTCACAACACAAATACTTCCCTGGCCTGCATCGTCTACTCAAAGCCCATTTGAGGTATTGACCACGTCAAGTTTGACACTGCCAGTGTCAAACTTGACGTGTATGATACACTCTCCCCCTGACTGTTGGGTTCTGCCTTTGGGGTGGATTGTCATGACAGTCCTTGTGTCAGTCTACGGCTCTTCTTCTCTACGCACTGCCGGCCTGTTTCAGGTCTTTCACCAGTTAGACAGAATGTGTTCTGCTCTTGTCACCAGTGTACTGAGCATTGAACAAAAAGAGAGGCAGACTCCTGTATACACCGCGTAACTACGGTAGTTCCAGATCATTGCACCTCTCAATACTTTTGTTTTCGTCATTGTTTTGTTGTAACTTATGTGTGGCACAATGCTGGTCGTACCAGGCGACTGCTGTAAAAGAGACTGAGCTGTGTTTCGAGTCTAATATCTGAGCGAACCACCTCACCACCTCTTCAGTACTGCAGCAAGCAACTTTGTTACAGGTGTAGTGCACACAGAGAATATCCTTTGTACAAGGCGGCACCTTCCGGTGCTGCTGCCTGCTCTAAATGCACAACATACATGTGCAGCCCCTGCCAGCTCTGGCTAGGCAACGTCCATCTTGCTGCTGTTGCCTGCTCATCGTCAATCGACTTTCTTCACACGAATTGTTCCCATGTTTCTTACAGCCAAACGAGTTCGAAATTTCATGCACATTGCTGTTCTTCACATGATATGCTTCTTTCCAACAAGAACTTCCCCGGAGATGCAAAATGTACAACATTACAACAGACGGCCAGCGCCAACCCTGGTAGCTGCAGTTGCATGCACATGCTGTCGCAATTACCATCGTTCAACTGCAACTAGTTTCAACATCTTGCATCCAGACCTTCACTTGCTCAGAACAGGTGTGGGAAGAAAGGCCTTGCGAAGTATGCCTCATTCAGGATGAGACCAACAAAGCCAATCATGGCAATGCGGCCAAGAGTCACCTCAAGCTGCAAAGCAAACAGCACAGAAAGATGAGATCATGTCCAGGCTACTTAGCTGACCCTCGACATTTGCGAAAGCACCATCTGCGCAGACAGTATCTGCTGCGTGCCCTTGCTGCTTGCCCATCTCAATCTAGGCTATGGTAGCCTAGAACCTGCTCTGCCATCACTTCTGCTAGCACTGCTGTGCATGACCTGCTGAGCTCCTTTCCAGATTACAATACCGCTGATATGCTGACAATGCATTGATATACAGATCTTACGTACCGCTGGTGTGAATGGCCCGCTCTTGACATTGTAGCTCTGTCCCTGCTGGAAAGGAATCCAGCTTGCCACTGTAAAGATGACAAATGTTGCAATGGTGATCAGCGGGTACTTGTTGACCTGCTGGAACACGTCAATGCCCTGGGTCAACTCCCAGAAAGCAGCGATGGCAAAGCCAAGCATGGACAGACGGCCGTTGATGATCTCAGGACCAAGACCATCAAACGCCTGCATCTCTGCAAGACAGCAGACAGAGCAGCGGCACCAGGGTTCAGTCATGCATGCAACATGTGGGCTGCGCAGGTTGCTGTGGGACCATATGTCAGGATAGTACCGAATTACACAGTGAGAAAATGTACTGCGGATACAGCTGCAGATGCGTTATGCAATGCCAGCAGGTACTGCTTATATGGGACCTGCCCGGCAATATTGCATAGCAGATCCAGACACGACTGATCTTTACTGCTAACCAGCAGCTGAGCTGTCTCACCTCCGAAAGGCCTTCCTCCCTCCTGTGGTCCCAGCTGTGACATGATGCGTGCCTTTGTCTCATCTGTCTGTCCCGCCAGCGCCTTTGTCTCATCTGTCTGTCCCGCCAGCTGGCCTGCCTGGTAGCCCTCCTTCTCAACATTGTCAACAGGAGTCAGTCGCTGGCCAGTGATAGGGTTCTTGGGTGCCTGCAACCACAGTAACCCAGTGTGTCACACGTCAGACTGGATTGTCAATCTTATCATCCTGCCAGGTCACTCGTCAAAGATCATAGCATGTCTCGGGCACAAACTTGTTGCTTCAAGCCACAGAAGTTGCAACTCAGTTCATCCCCGACTTGGGTTGATGACCAATATGGGGTGTATAGCATTTACATAAGGCGCCGTACAGCGCCAATCTGCCCTACTACAGTACACAGCGCTGCATCAATGCGACATCAGAGCCAATGCACTGCAGTAGCACAGTCCCACCTTAGCTCCCTGGCCTGAGGTGTCAGCCTGCTCACCCTCCTGCAATAGCAACACCAAAATAATTTTTCACAAAACCACGTGAAGCTGTGCATTGACGCTTTGCCTTCTCCTTGCGAAACATTACAAGACCGCGGCCTGGTTGCTGGCCTGATCGCGTCCAGCCTGAGCGGGGCTTCGACGTGCATTATCGCAGAAGGCCACAGTAAGCAGACTGATACACTATACACGCCCTAGCGCAAACTATACACATAACGGTGCGCTGTCGAGCGCAGATCAGAGCAAGGTAACTTCCGCCACACGCACCTTGAACCTGCGGATGACCAGAGACCTCTTGGGCAACACAGAGCTGCTCTTGCGGCCTGCAGGAGCAATTGCTGCACGCCTGGCGACAACATTGCTGCTGAGCATCATCTTGGCTGGTTCTGTTCGGTTGCTGAAACACAAAATGTTTACGCGCGGTGAGCGGGCTGAGCTTGTAAAAGTCTGCTTATGCAAGATATTAGCTACAGCACGGTAAGGATGGGCTATATCGCCATCTGTCGGCAAGCGTTGAACCGTGGTAGATGCGCACATGCGTATGCTTGACTCATCGTGACGGGCGCTGTCACACGGCCGTGTAACTGCCTTGGAGCAGCGGGGAGCCTCGGCGACAGTCACAGAGCCTGCTGTGCCATGTCTTACAAGCTGGTTGACACTGCTTGCATTCCAACCAACAGCAATAGCCTGTGCAAGTGATACATATCTGTCAACCAGTGTCATGGGGTTTTTTGGTGTTGGTTGG
>NSMO01004562.1:1598-17680 GCA_002588565.1 Coelastrella sp. UTEX B 3026 | reverse complement strand
TACAATGGACCTTCGCTATCAGGTGTGTAGGGTGCCCAAGACAAGCACCAGCAGAGGCTACAGGGCCAGACTACATATATGTCATGTAACCTGTTTGTGCTGTGCAGCGAGAAAACTGTTCAGTCTCCTGTACGCGCATCCAAACAGGCATGCACCCTTCACCAACTGCGTAACAGCAGAGTCACAGATAGCTAGGTAGCAACCAATTTCGCTCATTGCAGCTGCTGCTGTTGCTGAGCCAAACAAGCATGCACCCTCCACCAACTGCGTAACAGCAGAGTGCACAGATAGCTAGGTGGCAACCAATCTCGCTCATTGCAGCTGCTGCTGTTGCTGAGCCAAACAAGCATGCACCCTCCACCAACTGCGTAACAGCAGAGTGCACAGATAGCTAGGTGGCAACCAATCTCGCTCATTGCAGCTGCTGCTGTTGCTGAGCCAAACAGGCATGCACCCTCCACCAACTGGAACAGCAGCGTGCGCTAGGTGGCAACCAATCTCGCCCATTGCAGCTGCTGCTGTTGCTGGTGGCCCTGATGTGCAGGTGTATCAGCAGCTTGAACCTCAGGCGTACTTTTTGAAGCTAGCTGACAGCGGCACTGGCTTGCAAGCAGCTTGGGATGCATTCTCAAAGATGGAGGATGCCATATCGGTGCTGAATTCTTATTATGCAATCAACGGCATCAGCATCCTGCTGCTTATTGCAAGGTAAAGAGCAGTGGTATCCTGTCGCAACTGATAGCTGCATGTCGTTTGGCTGTGCAGCATGAACACGCCCAGCTTGCCAGCCCTCAGCGCACTTGAATGTATGGCTGTCAACAGTGTTGCTCCCGGTGGATGTCAAACACGAGGGTCCTGGTGTGTCATATTATGACACATGTGGGTACTAGCATACTGGCGCCCATCGCAAACCACGGAGCCAAGTTGTTCCCCTAACAGTGTTACAGCCAGTAACTCTGTGCCAATTGGACGCCAGCACCGTTGCTTGAGCGCACACAACTCTTCAGCTCCCAGAATTTATGGGTCCTGCTGTTTAAGTGGCTTCGAGTTACACTCAAGCATGTTTACCAAACCTCACTGTCCCACTTTGCAGGTTGTTGCGTGCCATGGACTTCCAGCCCCGTCTGGGTGTGGTCACCCGTGCCTTGCAGCTGGCAGCCCCAGATCTGCTTCACTTCTTCCTGGTGGCGGGCAGCGTGTTCATCTGCTACTGCATGATGGGCTTTCTCATCTTTGGAAACAGCTTGCCATGGTTTGCTACCTTTGGAGCCAGCGTGAACACATGCTTTGAAATGTTGCTGGGGGAGTTTGCTGATGTAAACACGGACCTACGAGCTCTGGGAGGCCTTCAGGTGTGTCGGATGTGTTTATTTGGCAATATCTATGCATTTACTGTTTGAGTTGCCACTCTTGCCTGTTTCGAATTTGCAAAGCCTCAATTCATTCTTCTGCATGTAGTAGAGTGTCAACATGTGGGGATGACATCATGTGGAGGTTTGCTAATGCGCATGTGAATGACTATTATTCAGAAAGGCGGAGAGACAGATGCTACAGTGAACATGCATGCAGCTTGCATGTATCCTTTGCTGCTGTAGATTGATCCCAAACCACTTGCTGGCATTCTAGATTGCGGTCCTCTCAGCAGTTGTTGTGCCTTGCTTGTGTTGCTTCACCTGTCTGATACCACCCTTGTTGATGCCTAACCCAAATGTTGTCGCCGGTGTGCTTGGTTGCAGAGTGTTGCCGGAGCCCTGTTCTTCTGGTCCTTTGAGCTGCTGGTGTTCCTGATTCTGCTGAACTTCCTGCTGGCCATCATTGTGGACGCATTCAGCGAGATCAAGGACAATACACACGAGCAGACAGGTGGGTTTGGGTGCTGCAGGGGGGACTCTGCTTGCATAGGTTGTTTGTTGCTACATGGACTGGCCGTTACATTGGGCTTCGGGCATTGGATCAACCACGACTGCTGCTGCTGTGTTGCTGCATTCTCAGGCATTCATGTAGAGCTGGCTAGACTGCTGCTGGACAAGTGGCGCTGGTTTGTCGGCACATGGACCGGCCGATATATTGGGGCACGGGCATTGGATCAGATCATGAGAGAGTGGGCTGGTATAGTAGAAGAGGAAGAGGCAGCAGCAGCAGCAGAGGCGGCAGCAGCAGCACAAGCAGCAGCAGCGAAGCATGCAACGGATGATGACGGCGACAATGAGCCACGGGTGCTGCAGGTAAACACTGCTTGGGAAATGAGTTGCTCCTATGTCAGTTTGTTGTTGCCGCGATATGGCTTGTCTGCTTGCAGTCTGTGGACTGTCCACAGGGTTTGAGAAGTCGCAGGGTTGAATAAGCTAATTTGCTTGGGGGTGCAAAGTGTGCGCACTTGCCTAGATCTGCTGTTGGAAAGTGTGCAGACCTGGTGTGCCTTCTTGACATTCCCATGAGTCGGTGTTGATGCATGTAGGTATGGCTCTACGGGGTTGCTGTGTCTGCATGACAGCAGGCCACCTTGGCAAAGCGTGCTTACCCAGTTGCTTGCACCTGCTTTGCTGCTGTTGCCATACATCCTGTGCAAAACTGTTGACGAAGCGGCACTGGCTCATGTCCCACTGGCCGTCCTGCAAATGAGTTAGCCTCCAATGATCCCAAGACAATCTGGCAGATCATTTATGTGCTGCGGCTTTCTTGTCAATTTGAGCCACCCTGGCATACTCTGCTGCTTTTGCTACAGGTGCTGGGTGAGACTGTTGACGAAGCAGCACTGACGCAGATCCTGCTAGCTGTCTTACAAGATGAGTCGGCTTCTGATGATCCCAAGGCTATTGCTAGAGGTCAAGCAGCTGCACCACCTGTTGGTGAAGTAGAAGCAGCAGCGCGGTTCATCATCAAGCGGTTCGGCAAGTCTGCAAAAAGGGTGGCTGAACAGGCGCTCAAAGAGGTGAATGTGCCTGATTTTGGCTACTCTTTTGGTCCTGCTTGAGTTGCTTGTGTCGGTTGTTTGTAAGCCGGCAGGTTGTGGGCTCCCAGCAGTGGCCACAAAGGCAGTCAGTGACATGTCACTCTGAAACAACCACATTGGTGACCATACTACTCGTCTGCTCACTGACACCTTCTGCGGTGGGTCGAGGTGGTCAGGAGCAGGAAAGATTCAGCAAGCCACTTGCATAAGTGTTTTCATTACTACTAGCAGCAGCCCACGCCCAAACAAGGTGATGCCGACACATGACCTGTCAACAACTTGCTAACAAAACCAAATGCCTGTATGCTGACACTGTATGCAGATGGGTCCTTGTGGTCAGGAGCAGAAATGGTTCAACAAGCCAGTTGCATGAGTTTTTCAGTACAACTTGCTAACCACATCACTTGCCTGTATGCTGACCGTGTATGCAGATGGGTCCTGGTGGTCAGGAGTTGGAGGAGGAGCGCGACAAACTCGCAGCTTCATTGGAGAGGCTGGCGGGAGTGCAGCGTGAATTAGCAGAGGCCCAGCGCAACCTCATGATGGGCCAGAAGCAGCTGGCACAGCAGCAGACACATCTGGTTGGGCTGATTACACAGAGCTGCAATACACAGCAGGATGGCTGATTTGAGTGGATTTGTATGACATTGTTGCATGGATGCTCGGGTCTTGGTGTGCAGTTGGTGGCAGTAGAGCAGGATGTTGGGCCCGTTATGTTGCGGCACAGCCTGGTGTGGGGCATTGAGGGGTACATGAGATGCTTTGGTATTCTGTTTTGCGCGGCTGGAACAGAAACCGATAGCTCGCTGCACAGGCCACCAACAGCCTGTCACGCGCTGCCAGTCGCTTGTGTGTTTCTCAATCTGCTGTATGGCATCAGTATCATCTGTTAGCAAGCAGCGCTGCCTTTGGATGTGTGCTTCAATGATGATAGAATGGCTTAGCACAGCATGTAGCACAGATACTATGGCACGTCAGTAGAGTAAGTGATGTCTTGATTTTTCGCAATTCATAGCTGGGCTTTGTGACTCCGCGCCTTTATGTAGTAGACCAACAGCTGAGCCCAGGAAAGTATTTGAATGCAGCAGGCTGATGTGCATATATAGCAGAATGTAGTGGCATCTTTGTGTTCAGCTCAACCGCAGCATTCATTGCACGGGTCGGGTTTTCTTGTTGTTTTGCTTTCCTTCTGCACAATTAGAACAAATAAGCTTCACGAGTTATATGTCTTCATGATGACAGCCTTTTCCAAATGCGCTTGTGGCAGCGGAGCTCTCAGTGAGTCTAGTGCTGGTGTGATTTGATACAGGCATAGACAAGTTATAAACATTGAAAGCAGACATGTGGTAGGTCATGTCTAGAGGCTGTTGTACTGCCACACAGTCTTTGGCTGGGGCAGTGGTAAGGACAGCTGGTAGCCTCAGGCTGTGACCCTTCAAAGATAAACTAGTAAATTTAGCAATGGGTGGGCTCGTTGGCTGTGTTTCCTTACCCGTCCAGATTACTTCCACTGAATGTAGCAGTTTCCCAGCAGCAGCACCTCATCTGGCATGCTGATTGCCTATGTTACTGTGGTGCAACAGCAAATCAATTGGCAAGCACTGTCATTGCTGTGTGATGTGGTTTGTCTGTTTGCCTGGCAAACATCACGCGCTTAGACCGCTATGGAGTGTCTTTCATGTGCTTAGAAGACCACACTGTATGGTGGCTCATGCAATCCAAGTCTGGGCATATCCAACGCTTGGACAGACGTCACTTGTGTGCATGATTTTAGGAGGTGATCCATTGCTTTGCATATTCATTTTCCAGGCATCCATGTGTCTTATGTATGTCGTTTCCCACAATGTCACCATTTTGTTCTCCAACAAGCCTGTAGTGACCATGCCCTGCACTTTGTGAATTCAATCTTGAATGGCTTGCTGAGCAGTGCGCGCCAGCGCCACTCTGCCCAAGGTGCCCATTGGGTTGGCAACAGAAAGTCCAAACATGCATGGTACAGTTGACTCTCGGAATGTGACTCCAGCATGAAGTGCTGCTGTGTGATTCGATCATCGATGGTGGCACCTTCTCACAGATGGTGGCACCATCTCACTTTCCAAAGACGGGGAACACATGCGCGTCTGCAACAGCAATCCTCAGGAGTTGGCAAAGTGATATGGATAAATGCCGACAAATGGCTGCCCCTTCTCCCACAATTATGATGATCCAGACGATTCATACAGCATATGTACTCCGGATCCGTACACGTGGCTGGGCACAACGCCTTAATGCAAAGAATGCAACCGCCGGTCTGGCAGACACTCAGTACCTGGTCAACGGTTGACCACGGTACACACTTCCTGGCCAGACTTTGTGCTGTAAGTCAACCGTTGATGCGGCATCCACCTCAGCGGCAGCAGCGCGCTGCTAGCAGACAGCGTTGCATCCCCCCCCCCCCCCAAATGCCCGAACCTCAATCAAACTACGCTTCAAGATGGTATGTAGGATGCCTGCAAAAGGTACTCTTGCAGATCCTGCCAGTCATGATTTGCCGTTTCAACTCACAACGTGAGGAGCTTTATATACCCGGTGTGTGTGTACGACGCGGTCAGTGTGGACGGGGCTCGCCACCCCACGGCCCCGGACCGTCAGGCTGACCCTGTGCTTCACTTTGGTACAATTCAGGTAACACATGTGGTGGAGCCCAGATGTCTGGATTTCGTCAGCAGGGGCGATGAGGCCTCTTGTCTCTTCCCTAGTTACCGGTAACGAGGGGTACCCCTGGTCGTCAGCGTCAGAGCTTGTCATCCTGAACAGCACAGAGCGCTCTTTAGGTGGCGAACCCCATGCATGACACTGCAGCTTTTGCCGAGCGCATCTGACCTAAGCTTCCACAGCTGCGGGACGAGTCCACCGGGGTACGACCGGTCCTGCAAGTCAACTGCACCAGTGCACGAAGCACAGCGTCCAAGTGTGGTGCAGTGCTGGTGCCACCAGCCACCATGGCATGGTGCGTTTCGTCTGCTTACGCATTGCATGACAACAGGTCAGTGCCACCAGGCTATCTGCTGCCGCTGGTAGCTAGCTGCGCATGCGGCCAGAACCTCCGCAGGTTCCTGCACACAGCTGTGTGCAGGTGAATTTGTCGTTCGACAGGCGTTCATCAAGAAGCGTTGTACAGCCACATACCCGAATGGAATCTCCTCTGTGGCATACCAGGTAGACAAGGGTGTGAGCATAACCACCGGGGGTTGTATAACATATATGTCACTTTCACATATGCCCGCTGCCCACGGTGGGCCTACGGCCTATCATAGTCAGTGACCCCCAAGGCATCAGCGAGGGTGCACCTGTTAGTACTGCTGAGCCTGCACCGTTCAGATCATCAGTGATGCCAGCAACAGAAGCAACCCGATAGGCTGACAAGCTGTCATCATCTCGCTGCAGTTTCAACCTATGACCAAACACAACCTGAACCTCTTGGGCTTTGCTGTCATACGCCACAGCCTTGGTCAACATCTGCAGCTGCAATGCGAGCAGCAGCTGGCCTTGCCTGTTGGTGGTGTCCATTCGGAACTTCCGATGCTCCAGGGCACAATCTCTCATAGCTGACTCCAGCTCAATCTTGGCATGTACGGCTGTTGCTGCAATCCTGTGCTGCAAGTTTATGATGCTATCTTTGGCTGCAGCTAGGTCATCTAAGCACAGCTGGTACTTTGCATTAGGAATCACCCATTGGAGCTGTTCTGCATTCAACTGCCACTCCTGCATGCACAAAAACCATTCATACCGTTGATACAAACACGAGCATCTCGCATCTTTGCGGGGTTGCCAACTGTGGCTGAAAACGGCTTGATATTGCACACTTGCATAAGTGCATACCTGACACCACATGCCGGTCATGTATATCGGCGGGGGTGGCCCTGTAGCGTGGCTTCATGAGCGAAGTAGCTCTCCCATGTAACAAGTCAAATCCAAACATGGTCTACAGGGAAATTCTACAGGGAAACTCAAAAGGTTCCAATGGGATACACAGCTCTGAATGCAGCTCATCCTGTGCTCCAAGTCACTGCAAGAGTCCTTGCAAACTTTATTAGCTTACATTTCTGCAGGTGTGCTGCCCACGACCACGAACAATGAGTTGTGTGCGCATGCCACACACTTTGTAAACAGAGGAACCCGTATTGACGAACGGATGTCTGCTGATGTGAAGTCAGAAGCCAGAGCCTGCCATTGACCAAAGTCTTCTGGCAAGCTCTGTGTTGAACAGCTGCTGCTACGGTAGTGGTGCCTCGCGTTCTTGTGCGACATACTGCCCAATCTCTGTCAGGTCTACCTGGTACTCGCCAGCAGCAGCAGAGGCGTATGCAGGGATGGCTGCCAGCAACCTCAAGCACCCAAACGCCTTCCAAATGTAGAAGGTTTCTACATTGCTCATCACAGCACGAGTGCACTTCCGCAGTGCCTGCAGCAGCCGCTGACCAGTCCCCAAGCTTCCAAGCTCTGCCAGAGACAACAGTACTGCTCTAGGGGCCGGGCATGCTGCTGGCACCAATGCTGCTTTGAGCTGGTCACACATGCACTTCGCTATGGTTGCGACACTGTCAAGTATGCCTGGAAGTGACTGCACATCTTCAGAGTAAAGGTTGAGGCCCTGGATAATTCTGGCCAGCGACTCTAGCCAGCTGCTGCCTGCTTCTAACATTGCAATGTCGGTCACTCCAGAGCTAGACCTCTGACACTGCAATGACAGCAACTGAGAACCACCAAGCTGCTCCACTAGGAGTACGGCAAATGCGCCAAGAACCCTGCTGGGAAACCACCCCATCATGTCGTCTAAGCCATGAGGTGTGTGCATCACTACCGCTGCAAGCTGTTGAGCCCTTTGCTGCGTCGCTGTCAGTAACGGCTTTGTCGTTGGTGCCACCCCAGCAGAAGCCAACTTCTGTAGCCACCCAAGTGCTCTTATCACTGTGAGTCTGCCATCATAATTGTGCCATGCTGTGGTGGGAACCACTTGCGCTAATGCATGCAGCACTGCATCTAGGTGCAGGAGCACAGCTTCATGATTTGCTTGGCACCCATGGCCACAAGCACAGAGCAAACGTAATGTCGCTAGGCTGCCTGCTGCAGTGCTGCAGGTGGTTGCTGCTTGAGCTAGCTGTGAGCAGAACCTCAGTATGTAACCAGGTTCCACCTGGTGCGCAACCAGCTGTAATATGCTCGCTGCAAGGCCGGCTGCTGGCCCTTCCTCGGCAAGGATATCTACCAAGGGTGCCAGGTCACACTGCGTCAGTTTAGGGGATGCAGCCTGATCAAGCAACAGCGTGCCCCATAAAGCAGCTACGCACTGGTGCTGACATGGCCCTGCCAGATCTGCAGCTGTAATAAGGAGTGGCTGTACAGTGCTTGCAAGTGCTGCTGCTGCCTTTGCACTGCCAGGAGTTAGCAGCATTAGCAAGACTGCAACTGCTACAATGTTGCTGCTGTCACTCTGCTGCTGCTTATCATTGCTGTGAACTGCTGGAGCCTGCTGGTCTTTTGGGCTCAGCAAGTGGATGCACTGCTGGGCCAGCTGATCTAAAGTACTCCGGAAACTTTCGGTCATTTCACTGAATGCCCTGTCAAGCAGGTTCCTTAGAACAGCAGCAGCTGGTGCTGCTTTTACTAAATCCGAAGACCAGTCCATGCTATCTCTGGCGCTGTTGGGCACAGCTGTGAAGCCGTCCTGCGCCAAAAGCGCACGGCTAAGCAACCCCGCACCCTGCTCTGTTGTTACTACTGCAGTGATGAACTGTTGACCATCCGCAACATCTGCAAGCCTGGTCAGAACTTGCACTGCTGCTGCAGATACTTCAGCACTGCTGCTTGACAGGCTTTGCAGGAAATGCTGCATGAGCCTGCCATGTGCCGCAGCAAGCGCAGCAAGCAGCATGCCGCCCTGGCGCTCGCTGATGGCGGTGCAAGCGAAAGCCATGAACGCCTGCTGGCCATCTCGCTGCTGTAACCACTCTAGCATCTGCAGCATACTGCACTCGCCAGACAGCACAAACTGCAGTATCTGCTGGAGCTGCTGCTCATCCAGTGACTGTGTTGAGGCTAGCAGCGCTGCAACCTGATCTGCTGCTGCTGTTGCGTGCTGGCTGTGGCCGCTTGCGTTTGCTAAGGAGGTTTGCTGTGCTGCTGTACTTGTTTTGAGCAAGCCCTGCTCTGGTGGAGCAACAACAGCTCTGCGCTCTGCTGCAGTGCGGGAGCTGCTGGCATGACCTGGCGCTGCTGCTGCCTCCTGTCCTGCTCTGCCCCCAGCATCTACTGTTTGCTTAGTGCTAGGCTTGCAGTCTTCTGCTGCAAATGCTTCGATCAGTTCTCTAACAGTCAGCTCAGATCCCTGCACACAAGCAGCAAGCCTGGGCGTTCCGGACCGCTGATGATGATTCCAGGTGCAATTGTCTGCACATATCGTATACAGCAATTCACTAGATGGGTGCAGGAGGCTCTCGAATGATAAGCCGTACGTTGCAAGTCGGCTGGAAGCAACGAGGCAAATCTGTGTACGTATTGCAGCAGCAATCGTCACCTTGTGCTTTAGGCGTGTTCACCGGCTGCGATCGATCAGATATCAAAAGGTACTGCATTGGCCCCTCAAGAGCGTCAATACGTGCAATGCTGCCAGATAGCAACTATGAGCATGGCTCACCACAGTACCGGCATCGTCTGACCAGTGAGATATGCCTGGAACCAACCACCCCAGGTAGTTCTGTTGGTCTGCCACAGGAGAGCCGCTACTGCACAGCACTTGGCCCGTGGCGGGCACGATGTACAAAGGCTGACTGCTAGGGCTGCCACTGGACACCTCAGGCGGCCGAATCCCATAAGCCAGCTGCTTCCAATCCCTGTCCTGCACATCTTGCACCTTGGCCCTGTGGGACAGGCCGTCCTGCAGCATGCAGCAGGGCAGGAAAGCAATGTGCAAGGACCTTTTGACGCGCAATAATCAGATATAACGCAGGAGTGTTACTTGAAAGCGCCTAGGACCACACTGAAGGCTCTCCTGCCCTGACCATCCCACAGGTAGCTGTACAGTTGGACATGTCCTGAGTTGCTGCAGGCTGCTTACTGCGTGCATCGCCTCCAGCCAGTTGCCATCTTGTGACTTCAGCAACCTGTAACACTTAGCATCACCAGCCTGGTCGTCCTCCGTAGTATTGTCTGGTAGCAGCCAAGTTGGCGCGGACGCAATAACTGCGACAGTCAGGCTTGCTCTGCTCCCGTTGCCGTGACATCTCTCTGTGACATTGCTCTCAGAAAGCTGCATAGGATAATATCAGTTTGGTTTGCTCGGTTACGTCTGCAGCAAGTGTGGGTATCTACAGTGTGGGCGTCTGCTAGTGTACAGTTCAGATTTCGCGATGCCAGTTGAAGCAATACGCGTCCAGATTTTATGTCAAGCAACGCCTCTGGCCAAGGCGACACTGACACATGCACAGTTTTTGCAAACGGTGAAGCCAGTTATTTCGACCCAACCGCCGAGGCTCCGCCGACGATACATTCATATGAAGCTTTGAGGACAGTTCTAGTGTACTGCTTGTTTGTTTCTAACAGTTTCACCATAGACATTGTGCTGCTGCGTGATGACACGGACGGCAGCCCGGGCCACAATGGAGACAAACATTGATGGTTGTGCTGCACAACTTGTCAAGTTACTTGTGCACTAGTGCGGTGCTACCAGGCGAAGACTTTGCACCACCGCACTATCAGGCGAGAATGTATCGCATAACTCGTACATCTGCAGTACTGGAGGAAGACTCCGCTTGTACTGCGGCATGCCCAGTACTGCGCAGTACTGGGTGAAGAGCTCGCTTAAGCTTCTACCGCAGCAGGACCAGGCGATGTATTCACGCACAAGCCGCTTGTGTGAGTTACAGTGTTCAAAACACTCTTTGTTGTCAACTCACAACACAACATCATGCCGCAGCCCTGCCAAACCGTTTGGTAGCGGCGCCGCCTGTTTCACTAAGATCGGAGCATATTCAATTCGGCGGCCGCGGCAACTATCACTCATCAAAGGCTGTGGCATAGCACACACCGTTGAAACAAGGCCCATACAATGACACAGCAGCTACAGCAGAGTATCTATCACGACCACAGCCGCTGTTGTGACGTTCCGTGCACAATATTATATTGTGTCAATACAGGGTGTGGCACACTGGTGTGAACACCGGGCACGACTAGCCAGTGGTGGGCAGTGGCTGCCATTCGTGTGCTCGGTGTGAAATACCTTGGAGCCTTTTGATGCTTCGAATGTACCGTACACTGCAGCAACAGCTACATAGTCGCAAGCATATCGTTTCCGTGCTCCTAGCAGGTAGTGTACAACTACAGTGCGTGAAGCCTGCAGGCAACTGGCAACACGCTGACTTCGCAGGCACTTCCAGTGCTGACGATGTGCGGTGTTGTATGTGATATGTACTGCCAGAACTCGGGCTGAGTAACCTCGCCGCGTTGTAGAAATACTGGCCGTGGCGAGGAAACGTCGTAGGCGCTGTGCAGGGCGAACTCCAGACGAACACAGCCGGACGAGACAACGCTGCAACTGCCTGGGATGACGCCACGATGCTGCTGTGATCTGTGCCTATTTCAAAATAAGATCATACAATGAGCAAGCTGGGCAATAGCATGTGAAGCACTGCCGGCGAACCTTCAGAGGACCTGTGGTCTGGACAGCGTAACAGTTATGACTTGCGCAGCGAATGCTGCTGCAGCCACAGCATGGTATGCGCATACTCAACAAAAACCTGCGGTAATAACGGCATGATCGGCCATGTGGGCTGCTGCAGACGACATGTCACACATGCCACACTTGTCACACATGTGTAGCTCCCAATTTTAACACTCCCAGCTGCGACCACGCACCGCCGTGCAATTAGTACAGCTGCATCGTGTCCTGATAGCATGTCCATTGAATTCTTTCCAGCGCCAGCGCAAGCCTGTGCCGCGAGATATAGGCCGAAAACCCCGCCAGCGCACCGCATTTCACCCTAGGTGTGCAACCGCACGCTGACCGCACTTCCATCAGCTTTCTTACACGATGATACAGCTTATTCGGTGTGCGGTGGGGTCTGCGGCGACGGTCGACCATCATATCCAGGTTTTCGACGACTCATCAGGCTACGACATTCCTTCGGAATAGTCGTGCCAATACATAGTATTGACACAATCTGGGTCATAAACAGAGTAGCTCACACCTGTGTGATGCACTGCCTAATTGAAGTAAGGGTGTTTTGATTTTAGCTCATGCAACACATGCATGTGCTTTCTGTTAAGAATGCGAAGCAAACTGCTGCATGCTACATGCAAGGGGCCTCCACCCGACATATGCTAGCATTACGCCATGATCAACCAACTATCTCCACAGTGGCCATGCTCATCCTTGCAGCAACAATACAGCAGAAACAGAACATGCGCAGCACAGATTTAGAAATCTGTACGTGGCATTGAGACTCCCCTATAATATGGCCAGACCCCAGCACTAAACCCAGCAAGAAAGGACACACACCTGCCACGATGGGCTGCCATACTGCAACAAGGAGAACTGGCCCCAAGAAACTTGGCCATAGTATGGCACTGCACTACTGAGAAGCTGGCATCATTATACTGTCAGAACAAACCTCAGTGTTGAGACCCCTCTGGTACATCGTGAATACAGACACTCATATTCAAAACGTGTCTTGATGTACTGAATCAACAGCATGTTGGCTGTGATACAAAAAGCCAGGTACGCACGGACATCTGGGGTAAAAATTCTGCAACCACCTTGACTCTGCCAACAAGTGATCTGTTGTATACCATTGCTTAACAAAACAATCGTGGCATGGCTCTGATTAGCAGCAGTTTGGCTGATACATTGTAGCCTCATACAGTACATACGCTAGTGCAAAACTCGGTATTGAGCCTGCCAGCAACATGGTGCTAGCAGCCAGCAGCACAAGAAACCAAATTAGGCTGCCACCCATCAAAGGTGGTCCATGTCCTGATATGAAAACAAGCCAGGCACTACTGCCAACAGCTGATCGTTGCAGTACAACAGTAGCATTTGATACCAGTGTGATTGTAGATGATACGATTGTCATTGAAGATGACACGCCCATTGTCGAGTGGGCTGCAAACCTGATTGCAGATTGCAGCACCAGGGTCAAAACTATTGACGACCGGGTCGTCAGAACTTGTCCAGAACAGGCTGCTGCACACGTTTGCGTGATCAGACACACACAGGTCATATCCTGTCAGACAGCAGCCAAGCAGTCACTGATATCAGCGCTAGAATAAAATCGCACTAATGTTATGTGCTGATGAATTGATGCAATACTGCGGTTGATACGTCTGGCAGCAAAAAGCACTCATCAGAGAGACAGTCCTGACCACAGTCCAAAAAAGCCCACGGCTATGTAGCCAAGTGTCTACTAACCATGACCAAATGCAGTGC
This sequence comes from Coelastrella sp. UTEX B 3026, assembly GCA_002588565.1. NCBI lineage: Eukaryota > Viridiplantae > Chlorophyta > Chlorophyceae > Sphaeropleales > Scenedesmaceae > Coelastrella > Coelastrella sp. UTEX B 3026. Next base: position 4,265 of record NSMO01004562.1, on the reverse strand, counting down.
AATATGCAGTTGTTGTGCAGTAGATACTAGGCCCAAACCCAGCCTTTTGTAAGAGAATTTCCCAGTTGCTAATGAATGTCATCAATAAGCCCTGAACAGCACCATGGGGTGACAACGGACTCAATGCCGTTTCGGCTGCTTGTGGCTGCTGCAGGTGACACAGCCGCGTGCCGTCTACTTGTTCTGAGTCCTTGTTAACCCCAGTGTATGTCCTGCTGCTGCCCACATCCAATGATCCAGGGTGGCTGGTTTGCCCATGTAGTAAGCACGCATGGCTGCTGCTGGTGCTGGTGCAAACGTTGCCACCAAAGATTACCCACAACCCACAAGCCTCACACCAACTGGTTGGCCTATGCTGCTTTCTGTGCTTGTAATGCGCGTAAGGGCCACCATTGTGGCTGATGCTGGTGCTTTCGCTCTCCAGATGAAGCAGCTGATGCTGTTTAGCAGTTGTCGCCAGCCGTGTCAACAGGTCCCAGCCTGCCAAATCCAACCTGTCTTGGTAAGCTTTCCACCGAACGTCAATGTATGACAGCACGCTGCTGCTGTTGGCCCGCCACAGCAGTCCCGTCAAAGAACGGGGAAACTACTGCTGGTCTTGCAGCTGCTGATCAGCATCAGCAGTTGCATCGTTGCTGCTGCTGCTGCTGCTGCTGCTGCACTTAGGCCAGCACAGCAGTCTCACCACACTCGGAGAAACTACTGCTTCTGATCCAGCAGCTGCTGATCAGCATTAGCAGCTACATTTCTGCCTGCTGCTGCTGCTGCTGCTGCACTTAGGCCCACGCTGCACTGCCGACTCAGCAAACACTTACTGCTGATCCAACAGCTGCTGAACAGCATCAGCTGCATTGTTGTTGCTGCTGCTGCTGCTACCTGCTGCCAGATCAGCAGCAGCATGCCTGCCGCCAATGCTTGACCTCCTTCTGCTCTTATCACACTTAGTACTGCTCCCCTTATCAAAATGACCACCACCATGCCCAGCCTTTGTTGCATGCTCAGCTGAATGCCTTGCATGTCTGTGGTGGTGATGCCCGTGCTCCTCCTGCTGCTGCTGCTGTTCCTGCTGCACCCATTTGTGTTTGAGTTGTTCTTTGCTCTTGTGGATCCATTCATCTATTGCTCTATAGAGAGCTAAGTTGGGGCTGACTTGATCAGGCTTCAACTCACGACCGGTCAAAGGGTCCCGCCTGCATGACAGCAAGAACAGGGCTCCATGAACAATCTTTGATGCAACTGTTACATCTGAATATACACATCCATTGGTAGCACTCAACAGATAAGCAGGCAAGCTTGCAGATGTAGTTGTATCCTGTCTTCTTCACTGTGGCTGGGCTTGCAGACAGTGTGTGACTTTGACTGATGCAGACACTGCTGAACGCAGTAGCCCCTCTGCCCCTCTCTCAAATCAAGTCCAATTCAGCCTGCTGCTGGAGCTAGGTGTTGTTTTGCCAAAACAGCCGTGCATTTTGTGCAGATCAGGCTGTATCTTTTTCAGCTGTTGGATCGTGGCTCTGGCAGCTTAATCATGCCTTATGCTTTACAAGTTGAGTTGATCAGAGAACAGGACAAAAAGCGCTGCTGTGAACCCTCACCGGCTTGTCAAACATCTGGCACTCAGTTAGTGCTTTACACTCCTCACTCTGGGATGTGTCTGCATTGTGCCTGATGCTAATGAGCTGAATTGACCGGTGTATGCCATCCCAATGGCCGGTGTATAGCTGTGTCTGGTTGTCATCTGCCACACGTATTTCACAGCACATAAACCAGTAACAACAACAAATGCTTGGGCCTTGACAGACTGTTCTGAACTCACTTTTGTGACCGTAGCCACTCCAATATAGCTGATCGTTCATACGTAGCCCCTGTTGCCGTGACAGCTGGCTCCAGCATGATGCTGTGCGTTATGGAACATATGAAGTAGTGAGGGATGATGCAGTGCTCTTCGACATCCTGGGGGACCTGTACACAATTACACACAAATGTGGATTAGAGTAGCCGTGGGGCGCTGTCTACATGCATCTGCCTTGATTCGATCTGCCTTGAGTTATGGCTGGTGGGTAGCTTACTTATATGCATCTGCCTTTGAGTTGGCACGTTGGCTGATGTTATCAATGCTGTGGCTGTTGTGTATCATGGTATCAGAACATCATGAACCCGTATGTATGGATGGCACGATTGAGCATATGTAAGAGCCATATGAACGTTCTCCACAACTCTTTTATGCCAAACTAAGCCATCACACAACAAGCTTCAAAAGCGAGGGCCAAAAGCACGAGGTTCCGGGCTTGGACATAACTGGCAATACCCATTGGCCTAACCTTCCTGTGGGATTAGCGTTTGCCAGGGCGCCCCATAGTAACTCCAAGTATCCATATGCGATGTGATGGCAAGCATGAAGCCTCTCAGACTCACCACTAAAGGCTTCGGCCAGTAGACTGAGTCCTTTGCTGGTTTGCTGACAGCATACGGGCCTCTGTTGTTTGCCACCAATGCTGCCATGGCATCAACAGCACCTCCAGCAGCAGCAGCACCGTCAACTGCACCCAAAGGAGCATCAACCAGGAGAGGCTGCACCACAGGTAATGACACACAGCAACAAGTGTTGTCAGCACGCTGGTAATGGGAATTATACATGTCTGAATCTACGGTCGGTAGGCCACCACC
>NSMO01004511.1:0-17321 GCA_002588565.1 Coelastrella sp. UTEX B 3026 | reverse complement strand
TGCTAGCTTTCTTTTCTTTCTGTTGCCGGCCGCTGCTGGATCTTCTGCGCCGTCCGCCTGTGCACTGCCGGCTGCATCATCGATGACTTGCTGACCTGCAGCATGGAAAGCGGTGGTCAGCCTAGGATAACAATGGCTGAAAAAATGGGCACCATGCAGTGGAGGCAAACTCACCCTTGTGATTGAGCACACTACGACTCTAAGTTTACTTCGGTAGTTACAATCAACCGCATGGTTTGCATCTTCTCCACCACAATGGTTGGCAAGAGACAAAGGGTTCAAACATCATTTTACGTGTTGAACCCACTGAAAGACATGCAGCTTCTTCACCAACATTTGGTGAAGCTGCCTCTATGTGCCATGCCTACGTTGACATCAACAATCGCTAGGCCCAAAGCCCGCTGGCCAAGTTGTGAGGCAATGCATCATGACCACAACACATCAACGTCGTACACACAGCAGTAGACACCACATCAGCAATACTGAGCTGACCTCAACCCTGACAAAAGGGGTTCTGACACGAAAGGCACAACCGTTTTGTCAGGCAAGCCAAGAACGCGGTGCTACAATGCTTACCTGTTTCCCAAAGCCACAGCTGGCCATCGCAGCCACCAGAGCAGCAAAGATCTCCAGCAGGAGCAGCAGCAATCGTTCGGCTGATGGCCCGCTTGTGTGGCAATGCACTAGTACCACGCCACAGTACCATTGTACACACAACAGCAGACCTGCAGTACTCAGCTAACGTCAAACCCAACACTACTTGCTAACAGGAATGTCAGTCAGGCACGCCAAGGATCCCGTGCCACAATGCTCACCTGTTTTCCACAGCAGCAGCTGGCCATCCCAGCCACCAGAGCAGCAGTGGTCTCCAGCAGGAGCAGCAGCAACACACTGCACAGACTCCTTATGCCCATCATACACCACAGCACACTCAGCATGCTGCTGCTGCTGCTGCTGCTGGCCGCCCGACGGTACCTGCCACAGCCGCAGTCTGTGGTCTTTGCCGGCTGATAGCAGCAGCGGCTGCTGCTGATTGCTGCTGCTGCTGGGAATTGCTGCTAGTGCATTGACACCCAGTTTGTGCGCTGAGAATTCGAGTTGGCACTTGCCGGCATCTGCAACAAGCATGAGAATCAGACAGCAGCACAGCATGATCACGGCAGGGGTCTCTGGTGGTTTGCCCTTGTCATGAATAGGATGGAAATAATAGTTGTTGGCAATCCGCATGTGCAACATTGGGCGCGGGGCCGATGGCCGAGTATGGCTATGCCTGACTGGTAGCAAAAAAATTAGCTTGACTACCGCAGCATCTAACGGGCCTGATAAGCACACTGTGGCACCAATTCCATGTTGGAAGCAAGCAGGATTGCATCCAGAGACCAGAGACCCAATGAGCATGACTTTGCAGTTGCTGATGTGCGCTAGGTGGCTATTCACAAGCCAGGTAGTCACAAAGCCAGGTGGGCAAACAGGCAATACACCCTTGTTCACACAGCTCATGTTGAAGAGCAAGCAGGTTTGAAGCCAGAGAATAGAGCCCCAATGAACATGACTTTGCAGGTGCTGATGTGCAATAGGTCACAAGCCAAGTCACAAGCCAGGTAAGCAACAGCAGTACAAAACCTACTGAATGGTGTGCTGCAAAAGACCCTGACACTAACAACAAGGTGGCTGACTGAAGCACTGTCATGTTTTGTTGTGCACAGTGCTTCAGTCAACCACCTTGTGTCATGATAGGATGCGCACGGAAGCAGGTCATTGGCTGTGTAGTACCCTAGATCTAGTGCATAATGAGCACCGCACAAACACAATGACCTGTTCAAAATGCATCGCCCTGGTCCCAAGCACTAGGGAATAGTACATCCAGCATGCCAGAACACGGCACTTACTGTTCCACAGTCTCACAACGCCGTCTGCAGCTCCACTAGCTAACAAGCCGCTGCTGCCGCCTACTGCTGCTACTGCAGTGACCCTGCATACATGTGGTCCCGCAAACAATAAAAGAAATGAGTCAGATCCTTACTCTGGCACAGAATAGTGGTTAGAGGCTGCGGTAAGCGGCCCGCTGTGCTTCAGCTGCAATTTGCGATTCATGCTGCTGCTGCTGCTGCTGCAGTTGCTGGTTGACAGATTGCTGCTGCTCACGCTGCAGGTATGCGTGCTGTCAGCCGTTGAGGTGCTGCATTAGCCCCTCTGGTGATATATACTATCTATTTGGCCGCAGCTGCCATCTAGCCACTGCTGCTGTTGCTGCTGCTGCTGCTGCTGCCACCCAGTCACTGCTGCTGCTGCTACCTAGCCACTACTGCTGCTGCTGCCACCCAGTCACTGCTGCTGCTGCCGCCTAACCACTGCTGCTGCTGCCACCTAGCCACTACTGCTGCTGCTGCTGCCATCCAGTCACTGCTGCTGCTGCCGCCTAACCACCGCTGCTGCTGCCACCTGGCCATTACTACTGCTGCTGCTGCTGCCACCCAGTCACTGCTGCTGCTGCCGCCTAGCCGCTGCTGCTGCTGCTGCTGCTGCCAGGACTCACCAGTCATCCTGTGGCACTGCTTGCTTGTGTTGGGGAGGTACGACTGCTGGTACATACTCAATGTCAATAACAGCTTCCTGCAAGGCAAAAGTAACAATATAACATGTTATTTCTGGGCTCACACGGTTCAAGTTCTGCCAGGTCAGCAGCAGGGACAATAGCAGCTTGGTGCTGAATTACTTGCTGGGGACTGTGACAGCTCTTGCTGCAGATGTTGCATGCTTTGAGCATGTAGCAGAGTCAGACATCAAAATGCAAGCCCACTCCGGCCGCTGGGTGTCTGTACTACCGAAAGACATTACTGTTTTGAGATAGTGGAGTAGTGCAATGTTGAAGTGCAGCATGTGCTCAGCACATTCGTCTCCAAACCCCCCCCCCACCCCCCCCCCCCCACACCCACAACCCCCCGCTGAATCGCTCCTGCAGTTGGCTGAGCCTCCTGGTCATGCTGAAACAATGCTGCTGTTGCACCTGCTGCTGCTTGCACAACCTGCTGCATCCAACATGCCTACTGGTATGCTGCAGCTGTCACTGTAAAGTGTCGACGACTCATGCTGACGTGAACATTACACTCCTGCACGTGTGCTTTCAGGTGCTCCTACTACTGTTGCTGCTACTTTTGCTAGTGTTTCTGCTGTTTCTGCTGTTTTGCTACTACTGCTTCTGCTGCTAGCACCGCGACTAGTCACTTGCAAGCGCCCTCCCTGCAGACGACTGCTGTTCCTGCAGGAGCTGCTGCTCTGACTGCTCAACTGTTGTGAACCTGTTGCTGCTGCTGACTGGGTCCAGTATGGCTGCTCAAGTGTTGCAGCTGCCATGTAGCATGTGAGCAATGCAGAGGTGACCACATCAGTTCCGCAGGTGTACTTTTAGCTGTTATTGCCACTGCTTCTGCTGCTGCTGCTGCACACAAGCTGCTGCACCGAATACGCCTACTGCTGTGTGGTTTACTGTGCTCGTTTCCGTTTAATGGCTGAGATACTCACAGTTGATATATTGTGATCCTGCAGATGGCTCTCCAAACTCTTGCGCAGCAGTTCCCCATCAATTAAGAAGTCAAACGGCCGAGCGGGGTCTGCGTACAGGTAATATTGGTTATAGTGTAGCTCAAGGCCTTTTGCGTGGCTATTGGGGTTCACAACGAGGTGGCTGTGCTGAAGCAGGCCTGCTGCTTGAGCCAGATAGGCGCTATACCGAAGGCTCTGCTTGTGCTTACCGAGTGCCAGCAGGTGATTGATGATCTGTGATAGGCCAAAACGCTTCAACGATGCTGGAACGGCCTGTACGGGACTTCAGCGTGAGTTGCTGTTCCGAGCAGTCAGGATGCAGCCTTGGCAATAGTAGTTCCACATACCACTTCAGTAGTCGGCACTTGTAGCTCGGGAGGTAGCTTGGTTGTAAATCGAACCAGAACTTGTGTTTCGTCCGCCATCTTGCAACTCGTTGCAATGCACAAGCGAGTAGAAGTTTATTTTTGGATTGCTTTCGCGTGCGTCAACGATGCGCGTTGCGCCATGCAGTAGGTGTAAACGTTTTTGCAACAGGTCGCGACAGCAGACCACCTAGAGGCTCGACACGCAGAGACCAGTACTGCTTTGCCGGCGTCGTAACAAGTGATACACAGCAGCCATGCGGTTGCCTCCAATCCCTGATAACACAGCTGCAATTTACAGACATCTTGTTTAGCGCGGTTCAACTCAGAAAGGGCGCGCAGTCGCGGGAGCTTTTGTACCGCTGCGCGGGCTCGGCCTCTCAGTGCAGCTGGGTCAGCCTACCAAACGCAAATCTTCACAGTCGCGCCTTCACATACTCATCCAACAGCACGTACACTATTGCACGCGGTCAATGTCGGCCCGCTGTACCGCTGTCCAAGTGCAAGTCCTGCAAGTTGCAACAGCCTGCTGGCGTAACTACTTGTTGGGCGGCAGAAGCCAGGCACTGCAACACGACGGCTCACTCACGTGGAATTCAAGTCACCCAGTGCCCAGAAGTCTGCTGCCAGGTCGACCTGGCGTCAGGGGGCTGGTTCCCAAGGGTTCCCAAGCCCCCGGTGACAGGGCATGTGCCCCTCCTCATCAACTTTCAGCAGAAACTCGCTGTGGTGCTCATACTAGCTGCTCCTGGGGCCCTATACTCTGACAAATCTGTTGATGCCCTTTGAATGTGACACGTTCAGCAAGTCTATGCTCCAGCCAAGCGTCGTGGCTATCTCACTCTTCAATAGAACGGTTCTAACTGCCATGATGATGACGTCAATGATGACCAAATCATCCCCCGTACAGTCTCATCAGAACATGCAGCTGCTTGATTCCAGGCTGCACCTCAAACTGCTGATCATCGTCGCCCGGCTGTAGAATCCTGCCTGCATAACACAGCCGCAACTGACACAGGCAACACCGCAGTAAACAAGCAGCAGCAGAAGCAGTCAGAGCAGCAAGTCTGCAGTTGTCTGTGTTCACCAAATTTCTGCCCAGCATGCAAAGAGCTGCAGCATGTGAGGCAGTGCTCAAGCTTAACATTGTTCATAGAGCACTGGCAACTTGAGTGCACAGACCCAGACAGAATCTGTGCAATTCGATTGTTCTGAATTAGTTTTCGTTTGTGTACACTGGGATCTGCCAGCAAGCCAAGCATTTGCAGCATCATGATGTCAAGCAGTGCTCAAGCATCAACCTGTTGGTAGAGCATTCGCAACTGGAGTGCTCAGAGCCAGACAGAATCTGTCTCATCTCTCAGAACGTCTTGATGATCATACATTCCTATGTAAAATAAACGGAGCCAATGCAAACAGGATAGATGCGCTGGCAAAAGTTGTGGTGCCTATGTGTTCATCTACCAGCAGCGCCAAAGCACCAATCTGTTGATGGAGTGTGCCTCAGTCACACCTTGCGTAGTAGACACAACCCCACACAAGGCCATACATCGTGTGGCGGCCCCTTGCATGTGTTATACAGCAGATTTTCAGCTATTTGCTTGGCATTTTCCTGTTGCATGAGCTGAAACCTCACACGAGGCCAATGCCATTGCTATTTGAAAATAGGCCTTGTGTCACACAAGACCCTGATCTCACACCCGCATCACTTCCCGCTGCTCTGTGGCCTGGGTCACACCTTGCGTAGCAGACACAACCCCCACACGGTAGAAATTGTTTCTGCTACGCAAGGTGTGACCCAGGCCACAGAGCAGCTGGAACTGATGCAGGTGTGAGATCAGGGACCCGGGTCTGCACTTTGTTGCCAGAATCTGCTTGCCGCTTGGCTATACAACTACTTCATGGCACTGACTGGCAAGTGCTCACAGTGCCAGCATACAACACACATTGGCAATATGGTGCCTAGCTTTTAAGGTGTAAGTGTACATCAACATGATTGAGCCGGCAGGATGACGGAAATCAAAGAGAACCCCTATGTGAGATAACGCCTCAACTCACAGTGTCGGCTACAACTTCTGCACCCATGTTTGCGTACAAAGCATAGTGGCAATATGCACAATGGTGCCTTGCTTAACATATAAGAGTTTGAGCCGGCAGGATTATGGAAATCAAAGAAAACCCCTGTATGCGTTTACCCCATAACTCACAGTGTCGGCTACAACTTCTGTACCCATATTTGCGTACAAAGCACAATGGCAATATGGTGCCTTGCTTAACATATAAGTGTTTGAGCCGTCAAATCAAGGATATCAAGGCTGTATAAGATACAACCCCGTAACTTACTGTGTCTGCTTCAACTTCTGCACCCATGTTTGCTGCGACGTGTTGCCTCAGCCAGCCCACAGTACACCCGGGCTGTAGCTGCAAGTTGAAGCAGCAGCTGTTGATGAACACCACAACCTTGAGAACCATGTTCTGGATGCCTTTGAACCCCTGCTGCTGCTGCTGCTGCTGGCGCTGCCGGCAGTGCTGCTGCCACTGCTGCTGCCAGGAGAGTCTGGGTACAAGCTGGCGTTGCATTGGCTGTCTGATATCAGCGCGAGCATCATACATTTGCTGCTGTATCCCTGCTGTATCTATCCCTGCGCTGCCTGCACACACACACACACCAGGCAACACGGGCACATTGATATTGGCCTGCCTGGATTGGTAAATTAGGTACAGAAGCATCTTGATCTTGTTCAACATCATGCGGCATTGTTTGCATTGGCTCAGTCACTTTCACAACAGGATTGTATCTCAGCTAACAATACTGTTCATGTGATCTGACAGTTGCAGACTGAGCTGTACCGCCCAGTGCATATGCAGATCCCATCAGCAGATCCACACCAGATAGCACTGCTTGCAGCTCTACGGACACAGACTTTTTGGAAACGGGGCCAACATGCTGGATGCGTCCACAGCATGCAATTGCAGAGTTCCATATGGTGTGGCGGAACAGCATCTGGCAGATAAACATATCAGCGGCTTTTGCTGCTGGTAACGCATAACGACTGACGACTCACCATGTCGTGCAAGGCCAACCCGCTGCTCTCTTGCCTGGCAACAAGGTAATCGTGCTGCTGCTTGACAGTTTGATGTACGCTTATCCTGCATCTGTTGCTGCAAAGCGCCTCGGACTTGTTGCGACGTTATCTTGACCGTAATTGTATGCGCTTGAATCGGCCGCGCTGGGCCTTGCAGCCTACAGATGCTGCAGGCACCCGGTCTGTGATGCGACAGCAGTAGCAGTGGCATAATGGGCTTTGGAGCGGCTGCGGATAGCTGAAAACCCAGCTGCGCGATCGTGTTCCAGAGATTATAGCTCTGAAATGTACTGTCGCGTGAGAGCAAGCGGTGTCAGCGCGAGGACTCTGCAAGGATGTAGATGAACGAAGAGTCCCGGAACGTATATTGTATCTGCTGTGGTGGCACCTCATAAGTGTGTACAGACTAAAAAGAGCTAGTTTACCGCATCTTACAAGCCTGGGTTCGCATGTCCCTAAGTCCCACATGTCAGCGAGGGTTTTCGGAACATCCGACATGCTCGTGGTGGTTGTCCAAGGCACGGATAGCTTTAGGCGACCTGCTTATAACAGTCGGTATGCTTGTACGTACGTGCTCACCCGCCCACCAAGTATAACATGCCCTATTGTTGCCGCGGTCGTCAGTTGCTATGCTGATCAGCACTTGGTCAGCCTGCCAAGCCTACCAGTTGCCTCTATCAAACCTCCAGGCTTATCAAAGCCTGCGTACGCCGTTTTAACAGCATCAACACGTTCACGGGGCAGTTGCAATGTTGCAGCTGAGCAACAACAGCAGCCTGATACCAGGTTCACAGCACCGACGCAGCGCTGCTAGCAGCTTGCATTACAGTAGGCATTACAGCACCCCCCAATGCAGTGCATTGTCTAGCAGGGTTCTAGCAAACCGCTACAGCATACTGGATCGTCCGGGTTGTACTCGGGGTTATAAGCTATGCCTGTATAAAGGAGTGCAGCCTGTGCGGTGGCATATGTACGGCACTGTTGGCAGCAGCAGCAGCAGCACTGCAACTCGTCACAGCAACAGGGGGCCGGTGCACCGGGCCTGGAGAGTCATAAGCAGCAGCAGCAGCAGCAAGCAACAGGGGTGCCACAGCAGCAGCGGCAGCAGCATTAAGCCAGCCAGGAGGACGAGCTACTGTGATATTGCCACCAGCTGCAGCAGCAGCAGCAGCAGTGTTGAGAGCTCTGCTGAAGCCGATCTCTACACCAACAGCAGCAGCAGCAGTGCATTGCTGGATACCCCTATGCTCCACCCAACTACAAACCTATTCAACTTCTTACTAGCAGTCCGCAACCACCTCCATGCTGCTGCTGCTGCTGCTGCTGCTGCCGAACCCACCGCTGCCAAGCCAGTGGCACCAGCAGCAGCAGTAACTATACCGGCAGCAAACAAGGCTGCTCTGCCAGAAGAGTCAGGTAGAATATTCCTAAGTCCCTTTGCTGCGCAAGTAAACCCTAACAGTGCTGTGTGTGATTACGTGACCTGCTTGACAGCTCAGCAGCTGATGTCAGCACCACTGGTGGCTAGATTACTAAACCTTGGTGGCAGCAGCAGCAGCAGTGGCAGCAGCACAGATCTCAATCACAGCTCTGGCAGCAGCAGCAGCAGCAGCCGCAGGAATGTTTTGCTGGAGTTAGACTGCTCGCCGGATGTGTTCAGTGGTGAGCTGCTGCTGGCAGTTGTGGACGAAGCAGCGGCAGCAGCAGCAGCAGCAGCAGCAGCTGCTGCATTCTCTCCCTCTGCTGCTGCTGCTACAAACATTGGACATACCAACAGCAGCAGCAGCAGCAACGTGGGCAGCAGCAATGCAAGCTGCACTGAGAACTACTACATTCTGGGTTACAGCCATCAAGTGCGAGAGTTGGTGCTGTTCATCGGAACGGCAAATGCACGCTCCGGCAGCAGCAGCAGCAGCAGTGGTGATGTGCATTGGCAGGTGCTGGATCCTTCTGGAGGCTTCATTCATCTGCCGGAAGTGTTGCAAGACTCAGGTAATGTCATATAACATCCACAAGTCTCTAGATAACGCACTAATTATGTTGGTTTCATTACTCCGAGATAGTTTGTGACAGCTTGTGGATTCTTTTTGTCACACGCTTACCATATCGGCCAGCAGCAGCAGGTTGCAGCAAGTTTGTTGCATGTTAGATGCCATTGTCTTATATCATTGTCTTTTATGATATTGTCTTGTACCTTCAACACTGTGTTCAGTCTTCACGGCTCACAGGCTTGCCAGCACCAGCAGCAGCAGCGCAGCAGCAGCAGAGGTCCAAAAGGATGCCCTGCATAACACATGCTTGCTGATACCCCCCCCCCCCCCCCCCGACACATATGCATTCACGTGTTATTTGCCGATGCAGGTGTTTTCTATGAGTACGTAGATTTTGAAAATTTCCTGCAGTACAAGCAGCACACCAGCTGCTGCCACGTGCTGCTGCTGTTACTAGCACATGTCACAAACATGTTAAACTTCTCAGATCCAGATCTGTTACATAACAGTTACATGGATCTCTTGAAATATCAGGCAGATCCAGATCTAGCGGTCAGTTGTTTAGCAAGGTTGCTTTTGGAGGGAAAAGTGGAAGTGGGGTTGCTGGGGTTGGCAATGTGGCCTGCTGCTGCTGCTGGCAGCAGTGGTCCCGGCAGCGGCAGCAGCAGCAGCAGCAGTGGGACTGCTAACATAGCAGCAGCGATCTTAGGTGCACTGAGGCAGCCTGAAGCCACCCTGGCAGCAGCAGCAGCAGCAGGTGATGGCAATCTGATGCAGTCACGAGCAGCAGTGGTAGCAGCAGCAGTGGCAGCAGCAGCAGCAGTGGCAGCAGCAGACGGGGATGGTCAAGAGACCACCGACCTGAACCGCCCAGGCCTGATCCCTAGAGCAGCAGCAGCACTAATGTCAGCAGAACAGAAAGTTTCTAGTACAAAAAGTCCAGCAGCACAAGTTGATCCGTCAGCAGCAGCAGCAGCAGCAGCAGCGGACAGGAATGTCTCATCAGAGGCTAGAGCTGCAAAGCGCCCAGGCTTGATCCCAGCAGCAGCAGCAGCACTATTGACAGCGGAAGCTCTGGTGGCAGCAGTACAAGTAGATCAGACCACAACGAGGCCAGCACTTAGAGATTCTGACCAGACGCCATCAACAGCAGCAGCAGCAGCAGCACGCAAGACCAGTGTCTCCCCACAACAGGAAGTTGGAACAGCTGTAACACAAACTACGGCAATTGACGGCAAAACGAATCTGTCATTAAATATCGGCAGCTGTGGTGGCAGCAGCAGCAGCACCGATGCAAGCAGTAGTGGCGGGGTCAGCAGCAGCAGCAGCAACAGCAACAACAGTCATGCACAGCAGGGTCCCAGGGTTTCAGAAGCAGGGTCCACTGGCATCACTGCTGCTGCTGACAGCAAGAGCATACAGAAGCAGCGGCGACTGGTTGACTTCCTGCAGCAGCAGCAGCAGCAGCAAACACTGCAACCAGCAAAGCAGCAGCAGCAGCCGCTGCAACCACCAAAGCAGCAACAGCATTCACCAAAGCACTCCCAGCCATGGCAGCAGCAGCAGTCAATATTGCAATCCCAGCCATGGCAGCAGCAACAGCAGCAGCAGCAGCAGCATAAGACAGCCCAGTCAAGATCGCAGCAGCAGCAGGGCCCTCAGGCAACTCCATACGCATGCAGCAGCAGCGGCAATAGAAGTGGCAACAGCAGCAGCAGCAGTGGCAGCAGCAGCAGCGGCAGTGCTAGCTTGCAAGGCAGGCCTGCATGGCCTGGCCAGACGCACGCTGGGCAGCAGCAGCAGCAGCATCAGCAGCGCAGCAGGCGTGTCAAGCCCAGCAGCAGTGACAGCAGCACAAAGCCCAGCTTGCACCCCAAGCCCCTGTGGGCAGACAGCAAACAGGCCAACCGGCAGCAGCCGCAGCAACCAGCGCAGCCGCCACAGCAGCAGCAGCATGAATGGCAGCAGCAGCAGGCACCGCTTGTGAGGTCGCAGAAAGCCATCGCGCAGCGGCAGCAGCGGTCGAATGGCAGCACTCATGTCAGCAGCAGCAGCAGCAGCGGCCACCCCGGCCTCCTTGCCAAAGCATCATCGCCGCCCAGCACGCCTGCTGCACAGCAGCAGCAGCAGCAGCAGCAGCCGCAGCAGCAGCAGCAGCCGCAGCAGCAGCCGCAGGTGTCACAGGCTTCATCTGAAGCTGCTGTTCGAGCATTTGCCGAAGCTGATCGGTCTGTTGCTGCACTGGCCCAAGGCCAGCACCAGCAGCAGACGCATCACCAGCAGCAGCAGCAGCAGCAGCAGCAGGCGCCACGCAGGCGGCGATTGCGCCTGGAATCAGAGTATGAAACCCTGCAGCAGCAGCAGCAGCAGCAGCACCAGCAGCAGCAGCAGGTTGCCAATGTGCAAGGATACTGTCAGAACCTAGATATGACAGAGTTAGCAGACATTCTCACACACTTTGATGGTCATGTTACAGAGAGTCAAAGTAACAGTCATAACAACAAATGTAACAGTCATATGATCTATACTAGCTGCTGGGACTCAGCAACCAAGAGCTGGTACAGCAGCAGTGCCGGTGTTGGAGTTGCATTCTATCAACATCATCAAACTGGCGTGCATTGGATAGATGGGCCTCCTGCTGCTGCTGCTATTGCCAGTACCCTAGTTGATCGCCAGCCGGCAGCAGCAGCAGCAGCAGTGGAGCCAGCAGTGGCTGCTGGCAGCGCACCTCTTGCTGTTTGTAGCATGCAGCAGCAGCAGCAGCAGCACAACAATGAGCTCGCAGCTCAAGCAGCGTCTGTGTTTGCAGCCATAGATGGTGACAGCAGCAGCAGCAGCATTGACGATATCGGTGCTTCAGTAGCAGATCAGGCCAAAGTTATGGATACGCCCAGCAAGATGGCAGCAGCAGCAGCTGCAACACCAGTTGTTACTGATCACAAGGATGATCAGACTTTGAACGGGCCTACAGGGTTCGTGCAGAATATCCTTGCTGCTGCTGCCAAGTTGGCAGCAGCAACAGCAGCATCTGCTGCTGCTACTGCTGCAGTACTGCATACCGCATCACTGCATGGCGTGACTGCTGCTAGCACCACTGCTTTGGTAGCGGTGGCAGCAGCGGCAGCAGCAGTGGCGGCAGCAGTGGCGGCTCTTCAAGTTGGGCAGCACAATGGTAGGTCATTGATGAGCACTGCTCAGCCTGCTGCTGCTGCCAGAACCCCTGCTGCTGCTGCTGCTGCTGCTACTGCTACTGACAGCAGGAGATCCGCCATCAGGAGCAGCAGCAGCAGCACTGAGAGCTCATACGGAGCAGCAAACCCTAAGCATCTCAGTCACGCTCGTAAACCTGCGCCAGCTGGCACAGCACCAGCAGCAGCAGCCGCTGCCGATGTCTCTGGCTGCTCCGAGGTCATTTTGCACAGGAATGGTTTCCACTTTACGCTGTCAATAGTCAATCATCAGCATAAGTTACTAATGCATTTCAATTCATTGGGCGTTTATGGCAATATTCCAACAACAGTAATACACCAAATGCGAGCTAGATCATGCCATCTTCATGGGGCAGCAGCAGCAGCAGCAAATGCAGATCTACCTAAATTTATCAGAATCGCGACAGCAGCAGCAGGAGCAGCAGAAGAAAACGTTTTAGGGCCCCTGGACAGTTACAAAGTTGTGGCTTTACCGGGTCATATGAACGGATCTGTAACAAGGGTTCAAAATGCAGGGTGTAACACGTGTGGGGCACATGCATTGTTTGTCGCATTGGCATATATCGCTGATCTCTGCGGTTTTAGGAGTGCTTGTGCGGCAGAGTCTGCTTATGCCGTGCAAAATGCTTTGCTGCAGTGTTATCGTAGGATGGGCAGTGTTCATGGTGTTGGATTAAATTGGGAATTGATGGTCTCAGCTGTTTACAGGTCAGTTGTTGCTGCAGCTGCAGCTTACAACCAACAAAAAACAGCCTGAATGGATTGTTACACATGATTGTAAGAGCCGAGTCATTGCATCTGTCAGATGGTGGCAAAATGGTGGGCACCACTTGCAGCAGTGTCACGATCTTGATGGGGCTTCTGTGACAGATATTCGAAGCAGTTGCCATTCAACGTCGGAAGTTGACAACATGGAGGATGGACTGCTAGTCTGCATGGCCTGAGACTCAGGCCCTGAATAATGGGATGCCGGTAAAACTTAGTGCGGGTTATGGCAATTCTTGCATTGGCGCCGCTACACTGCATCACAAGAGCCGCTTGGTTGTTGGCCGGAATGTGTCAGCACTCCAGGTGCACATCTTCACTCTAGGTGCACATCTATCCACGATCGTTTGGCAGTGTGGCAAATTTAAGTTGGCGCAGAGGTCTGCGGCCTGCCTGCACCGTGACACCATGTACCGAGCGTCGCTCCTACTTGTTTTCTGCCTAGTACTCTTGAATTCATAGCCACGACACTACAAGTGAGGCTCAGCCGGGAGCGTCTTACTCACCACGCCGTCACGCAGAGTTTCCACCATGTACGGCGCAGCTCCGACGGTGGGACGCACAACACTGCAGTGGCGGGCGGGCGTCACAACAGCCGCAGGTGTGTCCAGTCCTACGTAGTATACTAGTAGTCCGCATACGACCACCACACTGCGGACAGGCTGTTGTCGACGAGCCTCCAACGCCAACTGCATGCGCCGTGTGCGCTCCGGACGCGTCCGGAGCCGTATCTCGATGGCATCGCGCCACTGAGTGCGGAATGTCAAAGGCCCGGCCTATCGACGGTCGACAGTCTTGGGGCAACCAACTGCGTGCCACTTGAAGGCTCGCTGCCGTTATGCTGGTCGCCGGCCACGGCCCATGCAGAGTCGGCAGGACCCATGCAGCGACCGCCGCAGTGTATGACATCGGCAGGCTAGCCTGATCTGGACATGTGCGCCAACCAAAGCATATAATGTCACACAAGCTGCGGCAGACGTAGCACACACTGCCGCTGGCAGATCAGGTTGATTGCCAGTCGCAAGACATGCGACATTACAATGCTTGTCGGCACCAACTTGCCAAGACTTGAAGATGGGCGTATGCAATTGCATACTATGTGAGCTGCATGCTGAGCCCCTTGATGGTGGCTCGTGACTACATACCTACCCAACACGCCCGGCCTGGCGACCTGCCAGCGATAACTGGGAACAAGTTGCAGACTACTGGCAGCAATGAATCCTGTGCGTGGACAGCACGAAAAAGCTCGCAAAAGATTAGCTGGATTGGTCTCCAAGTTACGAGCTGAAAACTCAGAAGAAATCTTAGGAGGCCTCAACCATGAGACATTCCAGGCCGCAGACTTTGTGCTGGCAGCCTGACTGTGCACAGTCAATGAAGTAAAAACACCAGTCACCACATCGGCGGTGGTCCCACATCTTGAGGACCCCCTGCCGCTGCGGATCGGGCCACAACAAGTGTCACTTGAGGCTTTCACATGCCTCCCAAATACTGCCCCTGCTACTAACACACCTCCACCTCTGCCCAACTTTACAATCATCACGCTGGCATACTGCACAACCACACCCAAGGCTCAACAGCTACCAAACATGCTCTCCTGCAAACTCATCGCTTCTCCTGCTGTGCAGCAGCAGCTGCTGCCGCCTGCTTAGCATTATGCTTAGCTGTCATCTTAGCTGCACGCATCTTAATCCACTCCCTGTCAACCACACCATCAGCTGCATTACCCTCCTCCTCTTCTGGGCTATCGCCCTCACTTTCACTCTCAGCTGCCACATCATTGGGTGGTGTGTAGCCCATGATGCGCGACAGATCAGGTGCTGCAGCTGCTTCCTTCTTCTTGCCTTTCTTTCGCTTCATGGAAGGTACGAGATTGAGATCCAAGGGATTGTCACTGACAGCATCCAGCCAGGGTGCGCCAGTCCAAGTGCGCCTGCAGGATGGATGCGTTTTATAGAGCTGCTGTAAGATACACCCTGCGTCCGGTTGTTTGAATTGCTGCACGCACCCAACGTCGTTCTGCAACCATGGCACTGCTGGCCTTGCAGGCTACTGTAGGCCTCGCAGTCAGTCACTAGCAGTAGTTGAAATTTACAGCTGTTGAACATTTTCAACCGTACTAACTTTGAGCTCTACAGAGCTGCACAGCTGCAGGGGGAACCAAACCACAGCCACGCAGTCCACTCACCTATACATCCCCTTAATCAAAGCCTTCTCACTCTCCGGTATGTTACTCTGAGCATTGCCGCCAGCTGCCAATGCTGCAGCAGGTACCGTAGATGCCATAGTACCAGCAGGACTGCCAGCTGCAGCAGCAGACCCAGCAGCACTGACTGGCCTAGAGCCATCACCAGCTGCAGACGAGCCCCGCTGCTGCTGGCTGCCTTCTGCTGTCGGCTGATACTGAGTACCTTCTGCCCCTATTGCTACATGTTGGTTCGGCTCATCAGCTGCAGCAGCGGTATCTGCTTCGGCACCTTCAGCAGCTTGCTGTTCATCCTGCTCTGCTGCTGCTGCATCCTCGTCAGCACCTTCTGCTGCTTCATCTTCTGCCGCTCCCTCCTCCCCTTCTGCTGCTGTCTCTCCATTCTCTGCCGCTGCTGCTGGATCTGCGTCTGCAGCCCCCTCCGGCGCCTTCTGCTCTGGTGCTGCTGCTGACGGCTGTGCCACTGCTGCTGCAGATGGCTCACGCTGTGCGTATGGGGTGGGACCAGCAGTGCCTGACAGGTTGATGCTGCTCTCGCCAGCACCCAGTGCTGCTGCTTTAAGGGCCTGGAAATCCAGGCCTTCACCTGCCTCTAGCAACTTCTCCAGCCGCTCAGTGACCTACAGGGAGTTCACATGATCATCATCTTCATCAGTCCTTGGAAAGTCAACCGACTGCTAGGAAACCTGAGGCATAAGGATGCTGTACCGCAACGATGCACCGCAAAGCAATGACCTGACGCCCCAGCATTGCATACAGTGCTAGGATGGCTGAACCCCGTGATGGTCAGTGAATAAACTAGCCATCCCACAGCTCAAGCACACATGTACAAACCAGCCAACTAGCAGCATAAGCTGCTGACCTGTGATAACAGCTGCCCAAGACTGTCGAAGAACGTGTCGTCTTCAATAGTGTTCTTGCCTCTTGACGGCAGCATGGGTCGAGCGCTAGGAGCACCAGAGCTGATACCCAGGCCAGTCAGTGGCAGCCCTACAATACAACATTAGCATATGTCAGCAGATAAGCGTTACCTAGGCCAGCCATGCTTGTTGTTGTCAAACTGAGCAATGCTCTGTGAGCCTACCGCAGCGCTAGCATGTAGGTGGCCACCACAAAACCAGAAGTTACAGTTGCATCCGGCGGTGTCATAACAACTTCAGTCTGACAATGAACCAAGGCTGATATCTACCTGTCACTGGAGATCCCCTATCCAGTGCTGTTGCTGATGCATCTTCTGCTACTGCTGCCAGGCTGCTGCCAGCCACGTTAGAAGGTGCCTCAGATGTTGCACTGGCAGCTGAACGAGTGTCACGAGCACGGTTGGAGTTCAACCTGCAATCCACAGCACAGCACACGGTACAGTAGTACACGGTACAGTACAGTACATCACAACCTATACAACCGTATTGGCACTTGTATCATTCCAGATACCTCAATGCAAGCAATGATGCAGCTGACTGATCAGCCCTTGATCCCCACGTCCGGATTGATCATGTAGCAGGGACTGCCAATGGTGATGATGGTGATGGTGCATCTGCCGTTGTCATGGTCACCTGTTAGCCTTTGATGTTAATGCAGGATCTACAGCTGCTCCAGGCACTCCATCTTTGGTAGTCCTGCCTTGTCTGCTGCCACCGGTGCTTCGCCTCATGCCTTCTGCTGTATGGCTGCTGGCGCCTGCTGACTGCAACCTTGAGCTCGTTGCAGCACCTGACTGGCTGACAGCTGCAGACAAAGTGCAGAACACCATAACGTGTTGTCCAAACTGTGTAGACAGCAGTCCTTCATCTGTACCCCACATTGCACAGCCCTTGTGCGGCATTAACATTCAACCCCTCAGTCAGGTTGAAAGCGGGACTGAAACCACCCGCAAACCTGACACGGTATAGCCGCACAAACCCACAGGGCTGCAATGTGCCGGAGGAATAGGATCTGTGTTGCTTCCGTGTGTGCCTATTCAAGCGCAAACCTCTGCACCTTTGCAAGACATTCTGCAGAGGGCCCACCCACCAGCTTAAGACACAGCGGGACAGCGTCTGCTGCATACGTGTTCTCAATGCTGCATCTATGGCATATGCAACACGCTCACCAGAAGGGCCAGCCTGCACACTGGATGGCGACCTCATTGTTGGAGCTGCTGAAGGTCCACTAGCTGG
>NSMO01004510.1:0-18927 GCA_002588565.1 Coelastrella sp. UTEX B 3026 | reverse complement strand
CGGCCACAAAACTTTTTACGAGGTATGCCTGGTGACGGAGCAGTCCCTTGTAATGGCTGGATGGATTAGCCCACGTGCATCCGCTTGCTGCTTCCTGTCAGTAAGTTGTCATTTCAAGCCCTACTTTGCTATCTTGGTGCAGAAACGTATGGGCCTGAGTAACTTATCAGCTACTGCTGATAGTCCAGGGGCTTACTGACAGCTGCCACGTGTTTTCCACATGAAGCCCAAATGCACCAACTGCAGGAACGCACAGTGTTGTAGCAGTCGCCTCACCTGTTGCTGCTGATTTTGTTCTTGTAGACTCTGTACTAGAGGACAGGACCCAGGACTACCCACAACTGCAACGGCTGATACAGCTCAAGGATGAACAGGTGACAGTGTCTTTCTGGGTTCGCATAGGTAACTCACCTGCATTTTTGCTTTGTGTGTTTGGGGATCATGCTGCTTCTGACTCAGTTACCAGTCAAGATATGCTGGTGTGTTGGATTTAGAGCCCCTGCAAGTGGGGGTTTACCATGTTGCACCCCAAGTTTCAGATAGCCTGATGGTATCTAGGTTCTATCGAGTTGAGCAAACTGGGATCAGACACTACTTTGATGTTCAGGCCTAGGATAGAAAACACATGCAGGAACATCGTGACTGCTTTGTGTGTTGTGCAGATAGCTAGGTACCAGACTCCCATGTACGGGCTAAAAGCAGACCTGAGGAAGCTCAGGCTTTCTAAGGAGTTGTTTGGAACAAAGTAAGTGATGGCGCAGCAACGACAATCACAACAACAACAACGCTTGTGTGTATTGCCATCTCACTACTGAATAAGTGTTTAGGACCCGCATCCACACCCGCCCCCCCCCCCCCCCCCCCTTCCCACTGGCAAAGACGCTGCAGCGAGCATCATGCGGGTGTGGTGCTTGGTCGATGTGTGATGAGCTGGGCTTGACAAGGGTCGATGAGTCGGCCTGGAGCGGCAGATTCATTCAATGCGGTGGTCCAGCCCCTCAATACAAAGTCACTGTGCTAATAGACGACATGCACCACAATGATTCTGTGTGTCCACAAAGCCAGAGAGCAGTCATGAATGATATCGATAGTGCTTGATTTGTCACAGTCTTGTGTGATAGCTCCAACATCGACCAGCAAGCATACTGACCGTGTTTTACGACTGTGTAAAAACGACTGCGTTCACTGTTGATTGCAACAAACCTACCGCAGGTTTGATGTTATACTGATTGACCCTCCCTGGGGTGAATATGTTCGTCGAGCACCACACTTTGTTGAACCAGGGGCTGAAAGTTGGACTTGGGAGGACATCAAGAACTTGAAGATCGAAGAAATTGCTGATACACCAAGCTTTGTTTTCCTGTGAGTGCTATCGTTTGGGGTGCTTGGTGTGATTGGGGGACTTTGGTAAAAGTCCCCTGATGGGTTTGTTTGGTAGCTGCCACAGCACAGGAAAGCATTACACATGGTTATCGGCGCACTGCTACTCCTAATCTGGATTGGGTTCAAAGTTAGCACACTGCCTATCCACGACAGCTGGGCACCCTGACCTAGCTACTGTTCACAAAAAGAGGTAATTCAACATGGTTGCGAAGCCGCAGAGGGTCGTTATCCATGTTGGGACCCAAGCAGGGCCCCAACATGGATAACAACCCTCTGCGCTGGGCACCCTGACCTATCTGCTGTTCACAAAAAGAGGAAATTTAATATGGTTCTTGCCAGCTTGCTGTCTAGAAACCTACTCAACACACCAAGCAGGACTCCTACCATGACGATCAAAGAGAAGATAGCTCCACCCTTGTTAAACCGATTTATAATGACCTTTATCTTGACAAGAAGGATCGGTTTACCAAGGCTGGAGCTATCTTGTCTTTGATCGCCAATGAACCTGGCTGCTACCATCACCAATTTTACCACTCCCAGGGTAAAAGCCATGAACCTCTCGTTGAGTGATACCTTTTGCAAGGGTTTTCATGGCCTTAGCTGCTGATTGTGGCACCTGAAAATGCAGCACTAGGTGCACAGGCATTGGCACAGCGTGAGCATGCCTGTGGGTGTCTGGGGCTTGGCAGTGGATCGCTCCTCAAGAGCTATGCTGCTCTGTATACGTACTGTTGCCATCCTTGTTGTCCGCATTACCGTGGGACACGCCTAACATAAACCCTGCTAACGAGGGTTCAACTCCTGCCACACTGTGCACCGGCACCACCAACATGCGTTAAACAGATCAATCCTGGTTGATGCATGCAAAACCCTTTACTGCACAGTAGTTGCCTGCCTTATCAAGTTCACTGTTTGATGAACTGACTTTATGCTGTGTGTCGGTATTGATAACTCTGGGTGCAGGTGGTGTGGGAATGCGGAAGGCTTGGACGCTGCCAGACACTGCTTTAAACAGTAAGTGGGATGCCTTGTATTTGCCAACAATATGCATCATGTTTACTGAGCAGCTGGAAAGATATGTATGTTTAGGCTGCTGTCTGATACTATCTGATTGCCAGCATATTCAGTTGGGGCGCGAGATAGGGTTGATGATGGCCCAAAGGGCTGGGCGGGCATCATGATAGCGCCATGCACTTATTCTTACCTGCTCATCATGCTCAACCTCTCTTCTATAAACAAGTGATGAACGACCACAGCAGTGTCTCTAACTGTTTGGACTACTCGTTTTTCCTTGCTGCGTTCACAGATGGGGTTTCAGGCGTATCGAAGACATCTGCTGGATCAAGACCAACAAGGATCATGGCAAACGCAAGTACCTCACAGCAATCAACCAGGACCCAAGCACCATACTAGTGCATACAAAGGTCAGCAGCATCACTTAGTCCTTTCAAACACTGCCACAATGTATCATGTGATCAATGTTTCTCACAGTTGAAATGGTCTCATATGTGTTGTGGCTTGTTGAAGTTCACTGGGTAGATAAGGCACGGGGCCGATGGTCGTAGGGCTATGGTGTCCAGCAATGATTGTTATCACATGTGGTGGCTGCTGCGAAGGTCAGCAGGCAGATTGAGGCCAGCACCGGCGTAGGACCCAAGATTGGGGTTTATGCATGTGATGCGTAGTGTGTGCATGTGTCTAGCGCAAGTACTGTATGCTGGCAATGTGACCGTCAGGTTGCGGTGCTGCAGCTGTTGGCCTAGGGTGGCTTCTGCTGTTTGCTGCTTCGGCTCCTTGGCTGGTAAGAGGTCGCTTAGTGTGGGCATGACCTGGACATTGCAGTTCACATGGGTGATGAATAAGTCGCGTTCTAATGATGGTCTTGGGTGCTGTTGTCTGCAGGAGCATTGTCTGGTGGGCATGCGTGGCAGTTTGAAGCGTTCACATGATGGTCACATATTCCACACCAACATTGACACAGATGTCATCGTCAGCGAGGAGCCACCGCTAGGCAGTACGGAGAAGCCAAAGGAGCTGTATGAAATCATTGAGCGGTTTTGTGCTGGCAGGTAAAGCATACTTTTTGCTGATCAGGTGCACGGCTGGATAAGGTTAGAGATGTTAGTTGCGATGTTTCAGCTGCAACTACAAGCCCTCAAAGCTGGGCTATACTGTGCTTTTCGGCCGTGGTTGTGACAGATGTCATCCAATTGGAGTGTCAAAGGAGTGCAATTGCATTGCAACTTGCTAACTAGCACCAGTAAGGCCATCACACCTCTGTCTGTGTTGCCTCAAGCCATCAGGTGCTGGTATGTGCAATGCAGCAAAGCATGTAAGCGCGCCGCAACATTGCATTGTTGTCTGGATTGATTGAATAATCTTCAACTGGGAGTTTGTGCAGGCGATGGATGGTGCCGTTTTGTCGATCTACAAACTCGTCAAACTCCTACCAACCCGCAGTATTGCAAGCTGCAGAGACCGTCCCTATAAAATCAAAGTCCTAACATGTTCAACCTTCTTCCTACTCTTGTGCAGGCGGCGTTTGGAGCTGTTTGGTGAAGATCACAACCTGCGGGAGGGCTGGGTGACAGTGGGCAAGGCCATCAGCCAGACGACCTTCAAAAAGCAGGTCAGCATGGAACAAGCATGGCGCCCTCATCTTGCTGGATGGTACATTGTGTGCTTGCGCATGCCTTTGGTAGCTGCTTTGGTTCTCACAGGCCGGCATCACAGCTGATTTGCAAGGAGGATTCCGTTACACCTAAACAGTGACATTTTGTGCTGAATTTCGAAGCGACCTGTTGGGGTCGGCCTGACCGCAGTGCACCCAGGTTTCACCCAGGATCCTCAAATAGCCCCGCATCTGCTTACTTTCCCGCAGGCATACACAAGTCACTTCAGAACCGCAGATGGCTTGCCGTATGACGAGCACAGAGGGCGGCCACCACCGGGCATCCCCGTTTTAATCCCCAGTACAGATGAGATCGAACGGCTGAGACCGCGCAGTCCACCCGGCGGGGACAGAGGGAGAGGCAGAGGGAGAGGTTGACTCAATCAGGTTCAAGTGCGCCACTTGGTGTTCGTGTGTGTCGGTGTCAGGACACGTATGCCGGCGGTTGTACTGGTCGTACTGCTGCCTCGCGCACGAGGCTGCTTCGAACGCATTGCAGCCTCGCGTGCCTGACCAACGCCTGGGAGTGCTATGGTTCAAGAAGGACGGTGTCAGGCAGATACGTACTCCTAGAACAACTTGGTAACAGCGCGTTGAATGCCAGTCGAACCTCGCAGCTCGAGGGTTGTCAGCAGCTGCCAGCGCCCATCAACGAGGGTTGGCTCTTCATCGATGTACTGTGTATAAACCGTATGACAGAAAGGTCCAAGACACACCCGGCCTACGACAGCGCCACGTTCGAGTACTTCTTCGGCTGCCTGGAACACCCTACTTTTCTCCTTTAGAGCAAATTCCTCAGACGTCGTGATCTCCTTGGCTGCTCATCGTCACTTGCCGTAGACAAGCTACAAATCACCGAGCCAAATGGTGCCCCCAACAGTCTTCGTTTCTGGGACGATAGCCGTGCTGCAACTATGCCAAGAGATATACCTCAAGTACAAATCCGTTAAAAGGTGCTGAGCGGCACGTAGGCGCAGCTAGCGTTAGCAACTGAACTTGGACCCGTGTTGGTGGACCTACTGTCCTAGACCGGGAGATCCGCACGTGTGTGCGGTCCAAACCCCTCTCTCGGTCACATCGACGCAATATAATGGCTGTTGGCTGCTAACTGCTAGGCCGTCGCCCCATCTGTGGTGTTCTGAAAGAGTTCACAGTCCTGTTGAACAGCAAGCAAGCATGGCCTTAGCAGTGCTCTAGGTTCGAGCTGTGTGCTGCACACTTCCGCGCATGAACGCAGGTATCGCGATGATTGCAAGCAGCTATGTCACTTTGTGTCTCGGGTCGAGGGCTTTCTCATGGAAACAGAAGATGAAGAAGACATGGGCCAGCCGGGATGGCAAACAGCGTTCGTGGTACGTGTCTCGGCTCCTTTGTAACAGATACAGCATAAACAGCGAACCTTCATGTGCATTCTGAGCAGCACATATACGTTTAAGTCGACAAGCAGTGGCAGCGCTGTACGGCTGGTGGTTGGCTAGCCAGTTGTCATACTACAGTTGTCAGTACATGTACTGACAACTGTAGTACGATAACTGGCCGGTGCCCTGCAGAGCTGTGTGCTGTGTAGTCGGAGCAACTGTTCAGTTGCATCGACTACACAGCACACAGCCCTGCAGGACAGCTGCTATCCGCCATAACCGTAACCTGTGTCAGCCATTGGTCACCAACAGTCTCCCGCTCTCTGACTTAACTATATCCAATACAGTAGCACACGCACAGCCACAATGTGCAACAGCTGCATACCACAAAGCCCCTAAACAACAGCTGCACAGCTACCCTGCATTTTCTGGTTATTGCTTGACGTTCCGTGCTCCTGCACACTTTTCTTGACCCCAGGCACTCCACGAGTCCTTGCTGGAAGTTGGAGCCGTGTTTGAAGATTGTGCAAAGTTTGGCATCGTTAGGAGTATTGTCCAAGCTGGTACGCGCCAGGCCAGCTGTCCAGCAATGACAGTTTGAAGTCTTTGTATGGTGTCTGTGGTGGTGTAACCACATGCTCTGAGTCCAAATGTCTGCAGGATTTCTGATTACTGCTGCACCCAATGATGCAGTGCCTAAAAATAACAATAATTGCTCATGACATGGCAGTCTCGTGATCTCGTGCTACAGCTTTCTTACAAAACTCAACGTCAACGTCAAGCTTTTTTAATGGCACCAACCTGCTGCCCTGAATCAGCAAATCCTCGCTAGTCAGTGCCGTGCCAATGGTTCATTTTCATATCCCACTGCACCTGTCAATGTAAAGATTCATATTCTATGTACCTGACAACATGTATCGTTGCTTGGAGTCCATGGCAGTTGGCTAGTATTATCAACTGCTGTTTAACAAACGGCGTCCACAACCTTGTTTCATACTACCATTCCATACAAGATAACGATAATGTGTTGTACGCTTGTTGTGTTTGTTTCAGATGAGATGAACCTTCGTCTGAGCAGCATTGCTCAGCGTATGACCATGGCGCTGCAGCTCATACCAATACAGAAAGCAAAAGCAGCGGACAAGAAACTGGTGAGACGGCGGTTGTGCTGTTGGCGGTTGCTTGTATGAGGTCATGATCAAGCAGCGGCAGCTGCAGTAGCGTAGCCATGCAGAACAGGGACAGCAGTAGCGTGGCCCAAATCGTAAGCATGTGAAGACCAGGGGTGTGGTGGTTGAGAACCTGATTTGTAGGGTGCGTGGATATGAATGTCGGACCCACAGGCATGGCTTCCGCAACTGCCTATGTTCGGTTTTTCAGCAACAAGCGTGTATCAATCAATAAATCAAGTGGTTTTTCAGCGGGATCGCAGGGCTTGCGGCAGTCCGAAACAGCGCCGAAAACAGCAACAACATGCAGCTCTTTTATACTGTCTGAAACTGTTGTGTTCCAACGCGGGTGAAAGCAGCAATAAAGGTTGGGTCCAGCACTGACGGTGGTCATGATGTTACATGGTGCTGCAGGAGCCTTTCTCTACACACAGCTTGTTGTTGCTTTTGTTGCTTGTAAACACGACCTCTGTGCTACTGCTCACCAGACGTCTGACCTGTGCTGCTGCTGCTGCTGCTGCTGCTGTTTTCTGCCGTGTAGAACACCATCAGTGCTCTACAGGGTGAGTTGCGTAATGCTCAGTTCACTGCCACAAGAGCAGCAGAGCAACAATCAGCTCAGTTGAAGCGTCTCATGGACCAGTCCAAAGTGGATGCAAGCAAAACACAAGATATGCTGGCACAGGTAATGCACGACTACATATTGGTTGAGTATACAAATGTAGTTTCCAGGCTGTGTCTCTTGTGGAGGAAGGTTTGCAGTTGTTTCTATGCACACATGTTGCAGGGTTTCCACGCTGCTCTCCAGTGGAGGTTGTGGAGCCTTCCACTGACAACTGCAGTAGGCAAAATGGGTACATGCTGCTGCTGGTGTTGTGACCAATGCTGCTATAATCGACTTATGGCTCTGAGGATTGTTACTAATGCTGGGTGTGTTTGTTTGTTTGTGTGTGTGTTGATTATCCTCGTAGGTGTTAGCGTTGCTGCAGGCAGACCGCACCAGTGCAGCAGCAGCGGCAGCAGCACCACCCAAGATAGAGCCTGGCTGCGGGCCCCCGGGTGGCAGCAGCAGGCCGGCGGCAGCAGCAGCAGCAGCGGGGTTGGAGCTTGGTGCTGAGATACAGGACTTGCAGGAGGAGCTGCTGATCGCGCGCAAGGATAAGAAGATCATTGAGGAACAGTACTTGGCGCAGATCATATCGGTGGGTGGCGTTGAAACTGATGTACTGTCGCTGTTACATCATACAGGCATTCAACAAAACACAGCAACAAAACTCTTTGTAAAGGATGAAATTCTCAAGTTGTGTGAAGTGTTGTAGATGTTTGTGGCAATCTCAGTCGTGTTTTCAGGCAGAAGGGCCTGCCTGCGCTGGCAGCAGTAGCTGCAGCAGTACAAGAGCAGTCCTTCACCCACACAAACATTGGTAACGACTTGAAGTGCCAACAAAAAAGATCACTGAATAAAGATATAAAGATAATAAAGATATCAGAACATGTATATTTACAACTATTCGCAATTTCTGCAGGCCATTGAGAGTCTGGAGGTCGGTGAAGCTGATCTCCCAGCAGCAGCGGCAGCAGCAGCAGATCAAGCCGAGGCGGCGGCAGCAGCAGCAGCCCACCTCCCCCCACGTGATCTGCTGTGCCCGATCACATGTGAACTGTTGGCAGATCCTGTGCTGTTGGTGGACAGCTACCAGACGTACGAACGAGCTGCAATTGAGGAATGGCTGGGCAGGGGAAACACAAAGGACCCAGTAACAGGTAACTAGCTTGCAAAATCCCTCACAACTTACACAGTTTGGTGAGTTTTGGCCCACAATCTGGTTTATTGGTCTGCAGCAAGGCTTTTCAGCTGTTGCTTATTGGCTGGTTGATCTAGCTTTAAGCATTGTTGTTGGTGGACAGCTACCAGATGTATGAGCGCGCGGCGATTGAGGAATGGCTGGGCAGGGGGAGCACCAAGGACCCAGTAACAGGTGAACAGCCTTACATAATCACCTGCAGTCTGGTGTTGCTTCAATACTGCATGCTTAAGCTGCATGCTTGTGCTGTGTGACCTGACAGTAGCTCTGAATGGGGAGGTATCCACTAGAACTTCTCTCTCTTATTTGGTGATTCACTCACATACTTGCTGCATGTATTTTGCTTTTTCAGGAATCAAATTGAGTTCAAGCACATTAGTTCCAAATGTGTTGGTCAAAAAGTTGGCACAGGAATGGTTAGAAGCACATCCCCAGTACAGGCGCACAGCAGCAGCAGCGGCAGCAGCAGCAGCACAACATGACGCCGCACTACCGCCAGAGTACGTAGTCAACAAGACTGTCCCTGCCACTGCTGCTGCTGATTGTGGCAGCAGCAGCAAGGGTTTAGCAGCGGATGATGAGTTTGGGTTAAACCCTAAGGCAGCAGCACTGTTGGCAGCAGTTGGCAGCAGCAGCAGCAGTAAGTTGGCAGCACCAGGGGGTGCGGCAAACTATTTTGATCCTGATATGTTGCAGAACCTTAACCTTGGCAGCAGCAGCAGCAGCAGCAGGGTTAGTCAAGAACACAGTATGCATCCTACAGATCTAGATGAAAAGACTGCTGCTCAGCGGGCATACGCGGCAGCAGTGGCAGCAGCAGCAGCACAGGAAGCAGCACTGCCGCAAGGCAATGCCACTGCTGCTGCTTATCCTGCTGTCAGACTCTCCAGTCAGAATATGCTTGCACGCGAACCCGCTGCTGCTGCTGCTGCTGCTGCTGGCAACAGCACCAGATCGCTTGGTCATTTCGCTACGATCGGACATGCACCGCCGGTCGCACCAGCCCCCGCTGCTGCTGCTGCTGCTGCTGCTCCTGTGAGATCATTCAACCCAACTGGCAGCAGCAGCGTCAGGCCTGTTCAGCAGCAGCAGCAGCACCTGAGTCCGCAGGATGAGTATATGCTGTGGAAGCAGCAGCAGCAGCAGCGGGAGGCTGAAGAGTTTGCGCTCTGGCAGCAGCAGCGGCGTATGGCACAAGCTGGCAGCAGTGGCAGCAGCAGCAGTCACCTTGCTCAGCAAACAAGCGCAGATGCTGACGCATTTGCATTATGGCAGCATCAAGCTCACACCCAGCAGCAGCAGCAGCAGCAGCAGCAGCGGCGGCCGTCGCCTGAAGATCTACAGTCACGGGTATCATATTCTGAAGAAGTGCCAATCAGCAGCAACAGCAGCAGTAGGAGGGGCAGCATAGCCCTGCCTCCAGAAGAACAGTACATGCTGCTCATGCAACAGCAGCAGCAGCAGCAGTCCAAGCATGATCGCGACGCTCAAATGTATGCTTTGTGGCGGCAGCAGCAGCAGCAGCGTGGGGATCATCCGCAACCCAGCCACAAAACCCCAGCAGATCTCGGAGATCTCCACAGGGGCAGTGATGGCGGCAGCATGAGCATGCGTAAGCGACTCGAGACGACCTCAGTCAACGAGGAACACGTCACTCTTGATCATTTCAGAGAGACGTTTGCGCAAATGGGTAAAACACGAGCGGAAATAACCCTCAAACACGGCAGCCAAGAAGAGCAGCAGCGAATGCAGCAGCAGCTACGATCCCAGCAGCAGCAGCAGCAGCCACAGCAGCAGCGGCGGAGCCGATCTGGAACAGATCAGGGCGTAGCACCGATCCACACAGCACGCAGCGTGCCGTACAATCAGGCCTCACATGCTGGCACCAGCAGCAGCAACAGCAGGGCGTCATCGTTCCCTGGTGCTGCTGCTTCTGTCAGGAGTGCTGCC
This sequence comes from Coelastrella sp. UTEX B 3026, assembly GCA_002588565.1. Taxonomy (NCBI): domain Eukaryota; kingdom Viridiplantae; phylum Chlorophyta; class Chlorophyceae; order Sphaeropleales; family Scenedesmaceae; genus Coelastrella; species Coelastrella sp. UTEX B 3026. The sequence continues at coordinate 8,591 of NSMO01004510.1, read as the reverse complement.
AGCGTCAGCAGCAGCAGCAGCAAGGGTGGAATCGGGGGATTGTTCAAGAAGAAGAGCAAGCCGCTTGATGATGACGATACCTGCAGCGTACGCAGCGAAAGCAGCACCGGCACGAACGCGAGTAAGAAGAGTGTGGGGCAGAGTGTGTTTGGCGCCTTGAAGAATATCTCTTACACTATGGTTTATCAGGATGATAAATGCTGAGGTTGAACGTTGGTCATGGTTTTGTCGCCTGTTGTATGGTGTGCCTAGGGTTTGGATGTCGCGGTCCAGGCATCTGTCTTGTATTGCGGTGTGTATTGTGGTTTAGTACTCTGGGCTGTAGCACTCAGCCATCTCTTTGTGATCTTTGTACACTGCGTCGGTGGTAGTTTGTGCATGGCTTGATGGATCCCTTGGTGTGTGGAAGGCTCAATGATACTCTGGATCTGAGATCAGACTAGTCCAATGTTCTACACACCGCTAATGATCTTGATCTTGCGCGACAGTCGTTGAAGGTTTGTGTCACTTCAGTACCAGTGTCTGTGCAGTCAACACATAGCCGCCCCAGGTTGACGCACTGTAAATGATATGGATCATAGCAAATCTAATACTGTCAGAACTGTCCAAAATGTGTCAAGGTCAGACTTTGCCATGCACTCTGATGTCTTGGGGGGCCTAGGATCAAGGTGCAAATGTTATTGTTCAGGCCTGTTACTGCGGCTTAGCAACCTGGGTTGCAACGCATGTGGATCCCTTTCGTCTGTCTGCAGCTTGCCAATAGTTGTTTGTGCCTTGTGAGAATGACTGAGCCATGCAACTAGTTGAATGCGCTGGCTAGGGCTGCAGTGTTATGCAGGGGGTTGCATGGGCGGCATGTGCATGGTTGCTTATCAAGCTTTTTGTTGTTTGTGCACTTAGGCCGTGCGGCAAAGTCTAGTATACAAGGTAGAAGAAGTACAAGACTCCAAACCTGGTGAATTAGCCCCCATGCCTGCTCATCATGTTTCAACCCTGGAACCTATCGGGGTAGCCCAAGTAACAGCGTGTTATGCTTGCTAGACCCCAGAAGTGCTCTCATACAGTGTTGAGTTTAATGTTCTGCATGTTGTGTTCTGCATATTGGTGTTGATCTTGATCAAGCATGACAGTTGAGGGTGTTTGCTGTTCTAGAATAAGTGTTGTTACAAGTTCACATGGCCTGCCTTAGATTACCAAGGTGTATTGGTACAGATTGTGGTCGATTGAAGACTGTCAAGCTAGATTACAAGGCGTATAACATCAGAGCAAGTCTGCACTATAAACAGTTCTTGTTAGCTCTGAGTTTGTGTCACAACCCATGTCCCATATTACGGATACAACATATGTCTGTGGAAGCAGCGGCCGCATGGCCTCCAGGGATATGCAGCGAGTGTCTGGGGGCATATCACATTTTGAGCACATCACATCACACCCTGCGCTTGCAAGTACATTGTACCGTTCCGTTTCGGCTTGAAAACGATACTGGGTATACTATATAATACCCATTGCACTTGTTTTGGATTGTGGTTCATATATGCGCCACTCTGAATTGCTATCAAGCTTGCGCTGCCGGCTTTTCCGCAGTGGTTGTGTTGAGGTGACCTGTCGGCAGTCAGGCCGCCTTTTGAGCTTTCACCAATGCAAGTCTGATGCAGAATTGAGCCAACTGAATACAATCCTGTTTCGTAGTGTTGTATTCTTGTTGCAGCCTGTGTGCTGCTTTGCGCAGCATCAATCTGACTAGTAGCTCTGACATTGCCTAGTGCTATTGGCATAAGTGTACCATTTAACCGGGATTGCTAGCGAGCCCTGCGTGTTATATGCTGTGGGGACTGCCTGTGGCCGCTGCACTGCAGTTATTTTACTGGCTTAACTGTTTTGTGGCAGGACAGCAACTATCATGTGCGTGTTGGGATTATGTGTCATATCCTGCGTCTATAGACTGCTTTGCAGAGCGGGGATTAGATCACTGCAGTGGGTCCCTGAACTTGTTAGAGAGCATTTGCAAGTATTGCTGGTACAGTTATGATGGTGCTGCTCTGCCAGTGCTGCTTGCTAAGTAATGGGCCATTGCCTGCGATGTGACATCCATCAGCTGCCTGTGCCCGTACGCAATCTCACCTGTCATCATGATGATCATGAGACACCTGTATCCATTTGTGATTGTGTGGCCTTTGTGACACAAGATGACTCTTACTGCGCATCAGTGATACGGAGTCTCTCTGGGTGATATCATGAAAGTGTGTGTGCTTGTTGCTCTGCTTTGCCTCCGAGGCAAGAGTCTGTGACAACATGATCAGGATCTGTGACGGTCACAAGCACCTGACCAGTATGATGTCTGCCTGCTTCTGTGACACCGACCCTGCTGGATGAGGTTGTTGTGCTGCACCAGCGAAGCTGAGTTGCTGGGACTCCTCTACCGGGTATGTGATCACATCACTGGGCACTCCATTGGGGATGGGTTGGGCTTGTGATGCGTGGTATGCCTGGAGGATGGCAGGGGTTTAGGGTTTAGGGTTCAAACCTCCCTAAACCCTAAACCCTGAACTGTTTGCTCTATGGTGGTGTCACCAGTTGTGGTCTGAAGGTAGGACTGCAGGCTTATAAAAGGTTGCAGGCTCATAAGATGCAGGCTTTCTTTATGTGAAATTGGCGTGTTCGTCTTGCAGGCTGCCAGCTTCATGTGCAAGGACTGCTCGTTGCTGATGCCCCGTTGTTGCTTTGCGTGCCACGCAATTAGGCTAATTGGCTTCATTTTGTCGGCCTAGTGCTGTGATGTCCTGCTTGTTAGGCCAGCAGCAGCTTATTGTGGGATTTCCATCTGCAAGTTGTGGCTGTTTGAGGATTTTGATGCCATCTAATACTGGGTTGGATGTTTTCACGAAGCAGCTGTGCTTGTCAATGTGGTAGCATCACAGTGGTCTCCTGCTGAAGTGCTCCCTGGTGACATTCATAATGTCCCTTTCAACCTGCCACCGTGGGTTGGCTTCCCCGGGGGCTTTGTTGTTGGCCGGGTGGATTCCGCTGGCAAAGCGCCAGGGTGTACTGCCGATGCACCTACCGGGTTCAACACTGCTGTTGACACAGATACCAGCTGACCGGTCTAGCTTCAGGACGCGACTCATGGCAGGTCTACATCGACGGACAAGCAATCTACAGCTGTTGTACCTGTGATTCGAGTACTTTAGCTCGGGCCTTCCTGGCAAAAAGTTCCTGGAGCTCTTAGATAGTATTTGGCAACTGCGGATGTTAGTAGCAGTACCGCAATGACAGCGGCATTGAAGGGGGATGTTCGCAAGCCATGCTACTGCTGCATTACGTGTCGAACCGCTCTGTATTGGTTTATGGTCACGCATGCACTCCCTGTCTTTCGTTGATGCCGAAAAGTCCGACATGTGCGGGCTGCTCATAGCCGATGCGCCACACCAGCTGATATGCTCAAGAATTTTTGTAGCTAGTCTATGTGAACTCAAGCAACGTCAGTATGCGTTGCTCGAGGCGGGCTACAGCAGTAACGGGCTGCTACTAGCGGCATTGCCATTAGCTTCTTCATGCGCACCCGTAAAGGCGACAATTTGCTTTATATCATACATTCTCTAGTGTGACAGCAGAGTGGGCACGCCGTAGTGTGGACGAGAGCAGCAGTAGGGGCCAGCGTGCCTTGGCTGTCATCATGATGTTAGTGCCCGGCAGCTGGCTCAGGCTGTTGATGATAGATGAATTACAGGGCGGTTCTGAAAAGCAGCTCAGCAGGCTTGACTTGTATATGTATGCGCCTGGGGTCGTGCAAGTAAACCACAAAAGGACCAAAAGGGCAGTCAGCTGCCGCAGGCAAACACTCAGTTCAACAGGTGTCGTTCAAAGTTCACAGGCTGCAGCCATCACAGTTGGGTTGGCTGGCAGCTGCAGCTACCCGCAAGCAATAGGATCTCAGTCAGCAACAGTGCTACTGACATGCTGGGGTTATCCAAGGCAGCACTATACAACACTGGTAGACGGCGCCTCTGAGGAACGAAAACTACAGCCAGGATTTGTCAGTCAACACCTGCCAATGTGGTGTAGATCGGTCTCAAAACTTGCTCCATGCGGGGCTCGAACCCGCGGCCTTGGGCTCATAAGACCCACGCTCTAACCGACTGAGCTAATGGAGCAACAGACAACCGCAACTAATCTGTAAGTGGCGGTTGCGCTTCAGGGCCGGAAAAGGCATACATAACCCAGAAACTTGAAAATCGACAACTTCTCAAAAACGCACGTTTCAGCAACACAAAAGCCCCTAATGTATCGACTGTTGGGTCTTCTCTCATTCTATGGTGCCTTTGCAGCAATGTGAGAGGTCAGGGACAAGCTCGGCGCGGGCTCGCTGCTGATCGATGGTTGTCTGGCTGCCTTCAAGCGGTGTCTGGCTGTCCCGTACCTACAACACTTGCAAACCTTGCTTGTCACTTGTCGGTCATCACCAGCACCACCGCCGTGTGTTGAGCTAATGCTGTCGGGCCTAGGCGCCTATTGCTAGTGGATACTGCTGATGCATTGGGCTGGGTGATGTGCGGGACTGCGAGCTGCTTCAGCTGTGACCAAGGGCTATTGTGGTATGGAGCATGTGGCAATCACACAGTAGCTAGTGCATCCTTACCCGCAGTGCATGAGGGGCGACAATGCAGCTGTACCAGCTACCAGACATGAGTTAACTGTCTCAGCAGAAGTATTACTTTGAGTTGGTTTGGAACTGTCAGTTGTGCAATAGCACAGCGCTTTCTCCTAGATTTGCTTGCTCTGAACATCGGCCTGAAGTCCCTGGTAATAATGCCTGACATCAGCATGCCGCTCCTGTGCATGCACGAGGTGTAACTACTGCGCCCACTTCAATCTGGCCCAGACTGAGAGAGAGCATTCTGCATACTATTACCTAGTAGCTCACTGAAACAATGCCTGCAGCAGTGGTCTTTTCTGATTGAATGAGTCGTTACATAGGAGTGCTCTTGAAAGCTCATGAAGCAACAGGGGTCCTGGGTTGATCCTGGGTTCACCCAATATACGAGACCAGGCATCAGTGGCTGCTACTGAATGCAGCAATGCACACAGTACTAATACAGCCAGCCTGAGACCAACGATACAACAGGCTTCAGGGTACATCCACCCCGCGCCTTAAACCACACGGCAAGCTCTTTTTCCAGTACACCTCACGCATATAAATACCAGAGCCCTCCACGCCATCATGTGGTACTGACTGACTGCTCACAGCATCTACAAACGTATACACTAGAGCTTTCTTATTCCTTCTACTGCCCATGCACTTCACTGTTATGTCATGTAGGCCCGCTAAGTCGCACAGGATGCGCATGAAGGGGCTAGCTATAACACCAAAACCTGATTGGCGGGGCCAGGCTTTGATACGGACCTGCAGCAAGTGCAGCAATCAGCAGCAGTGTCCGATCAGGTTAGAATCAAATGACAGCAAAAGTATGCTGGCATGACTAGAAGTGCCTTGGGGGCTGATAGCTGTAACACCACAAAACCTGATTGAGGTTTTGATGGGACCAGGCTTATACACGAACCTGCAGCCAGTGCAGCAGACAATGAAAGCCTTGTCAGTGCTCAACCACGTAATACATATACATGGAAGTATTAGTCCTCAATTGTTGTGTTGTGTGTGGTGCTGTTCAGCCACAGACACACAGCAATGACAAGCGTGCAGTACACAGTGCTAACAACCAGACTGCAGCAGCAGCTGCTGTGTGTGAGAGCCTCCTGTAACACCACACATCAGGTACTGATTGTCACCATGAGCAGCACAGAGAGCTCTTTGGGTGGTGAACCCCATGCATGATGCTGCAGCCATTGCCAGCGCATTTGATTTGTGGCATGGCTCGGTCGATACCAGGTACTGCTGCTGGAAGTCAAAGCTAGTAGAGTGTGCTGCAAGTGTATGCCTGTAGTATACTGCACAGCACTACATCAAGCCATCTGAATCACCCAGGATTATGGTTTGCATTTACAAGCACTGTGGCTGCTAAATGCCAGCACATCACTAGCATACTAGACCAGACATTGCGCTATGCTTCAAACAAAAATACTGTCAATAACAAGCTCTGGGAATGGATGACAGCTCAACCCCAAAACCCCTACCTTGCGGTTTGTTTGGTCTATTGGGTGGAAGATAGTGTGTTCCCTGTATCTAGGAATTGGGACCAAGTTCTTGTAAGCCTTCAGTTGAGCGTCCAAGATAACTTTCTGTACGTTTTTGCCGCTGTGCTCGCCGATGCCGATTACGCCGTCATAGTTGCCAACTGCGACCACAGCATGTAAGGTCTCTACTTTGCCACCTTTTGTCACCTGAGTGACAGCAGCAGCAGCAGCAGCAGCCACACGTATGCAGTTAGTGGCCTGAAGGCGAATAGCAGCAGCAGCAGCAGCAGCAACAAGGGATATTACGATCATGCTGTTTCTGAGTGGTTTTGCACCCTTGCAATATCACTGTCAACCACTTGCTCCCAGAGGGTGCAAGGGCCACTAGCCATGCCTGGGTAGCTGCAGCAGTAGCTGTGTGTTCCAACGCAGATTACGCCGACCCAGCTACCAGGGCATGCAAGGTCTTTGTCGATCATTTTAAAGCATCCACATGCTCCCCCCCCCCCTTTATGGTGTGTAAAGTCAGGACGTCCTTGAGATATGTTGCTGCGCATGCCTGTCGATGTCATTGCGTGCTGCTGCCACACCTACTGCTGCCGACAGTGGCAGTACTGACATGCCATGTCAGTTTGGATAGCAGCGGAGGACTGTGTCATTCTCAGTTCTTGCTGCATGGCTGTGTTTGATAGGATAGAATGTATCAAACACAGCCATGCGGCAAGAACAGAGAATGATCAAGTCCTTCACTGCTATCTAAAGCATAGAGAAAGGGGTCTTTCGCTGCTGCTGCTGTTGCTCTGCTGCTGCTGCTCTTTCGCTGCTGCTGCTGCATCCAACACCGCCATTGCCGCCACCGGTGCCACTGCTGGTGAATCTGCCCCGGCTAATCCCTCACCTCATCGACGATAGGAAACATATGCAGCAGACCCCTTTCAAAGGGGCTGCTGCTGCTGCTGCTGCTGCTGCTGCTTTCAATATGCCATAGGGTAATTGCAGGGCTGATGTTAACACTGAAACTAACACTGCCGCCACTGCTGCCAGTGCTGCCACCACCACCACCACCACCACCACCACTGCTGCTGCTGCTATCCTTGACAGTTCTGTTCAATTCCAGGAGCCTCTTATCCCAGCAATCCCTGCTGCTGAGCTCGATTGAACTCATTAGCTAGTGCACTCTGATGCAGCTGGTGCTGCTGCTGCTGCTGCCAGCAAAGCTGCTGCGCACCTTGACAGTCCTGTTGAGATCCATAAGCACTTCATCCCAACAATCCTGCTGTTGAGCTCGTTTGAATTCATTGGGCAATGCACTCTGCTCCAGCTGGTGCCGCAACATCAGGGCTTGCTCAGAAAACATTTCATTCCTACCATCAGGCTGTGAATTGGCAGCAGCAGCAGCAGCAGGACAACAAGGACATGTTAACAAGTGATAGAGCTGCTCAAAGCTGGAAGAGCTTCACACTGCTTGAGACCAATTCAAGATCAAGATCAAATCAAACTGGTCGAGTTAGGGTACCAGTGTTCAAGATCAGCAGCAGTAGGCACCAGAAGTCCCTGATGTAGCGCCCTATGCTGCTGCTGTCAACCCCGTGGGACTCCAGCATGTATGGCGGGACAAGAATGTTTGCATTCACTTGATAAAATGTAGAAAGCAACAGCGGACTACGTAGGATACATCACGTGAGACTTTGGCATGTATAATTTTACATTCACTGGATCAGATGAAGAATGTAGAAAGCAACAGCTGATTGACTACAGTATATAGCATTGGGTGCTGATGCAGCCAAAGGTGCAATGTTTCTGGACGATCAGCACCGCAACAGAGCCTGCTGCCTGCTGTGCTGATGGCATAACTTCAAATGTCGTTCAGCTCTTTGGCCGCAACCACTGTCTTTCGATGACCTGTAACAATTGCCTGGCAGTACGCATGTAATACACCGTGATATATCCACTTGATCATTTAAGGACACGCTTTTCACTGCGTGTTGTGGGGTTGAACGTCGAGGGATTAGAAGTGTGCATCTGCTGTTGCTGCAACAGCTTACCAATCTGGGCTTGATGTTCTCCGGAGATTTGTCTTGATAGGGGTCATACTCGTTTGGATAGAACGGTTTACGCATATCTTCTGTGGCTTTACAGTACGCTGTGCGCCGCCCTAGCCTCAAAAAAGACTGGTCTCGCTGTGGTGCTGCTTCTCTCTGCGAATCTCGTCGCCGGTTGCGCGCGTCGCCAGACCGCCCATCTTGCCGGCGGTCTGGTCGCGTCATGCGCGCGTATCCGCGTACGGCGAAGCTCGGCAGATGGCTGTGCTGCTGTATGTTATCTGCTGCTGCATTGAGTACTGCTGGGCTGCTGTGTGCTAAACTGCTGAAGCTGCTTGCGCTGCTACTGGATGTTGAGCAGAATAGGCTGCTGTGTAACCGTTGTAAGAGGCTGGATTCGCTGAAAGGTGTGAACACTGC
>NSMO01004484.1:0-16510 GCA_002588565.1 Coelastrella sp. UTEX B 3026 | reverse complement strand
CAATGTTCAGCAAGCTGGTGGACAAGCAGAGCCCTCAGGCAGCTGCAGCGCTGCGACAGCTGGCATCAGAGTACTATTCAAGGAAGCAAAATGCTGGTGGGCAGCTCCAGCAGCAAACATTCTATTAAACTTAGCCACTAATCGAGAGAGGGAGTCCCGAGTGAGCTTGAGTGAGTTCTCTGGGTGGCCATCTGCAGCAGGAGTGTTCTCTGGGCATGGGCTGTGCATATCCTGTTGCCTTGCATTTTAGGTTGCATGGCAGGCCTGTGTCATCTGTTATGCGTGAGCAGTGCTGTTGGTAGGCAGATCTGACGTAATCTGTTGCAGCTGTCGGGCTGTTTTCATTCGGCCAAATGGTCGGGTGTTGTAAATCTTCTGTCAGTACTGCTGCTGGCTCTTTCTGACCATGCCAGCCTGGATTGTTTTCTGCACGCTGTCCTAGCCGTCTCTGTGTCAATACTGCTACTATCTACTGAGTCTTTGTAGCATGCCAGTGTCTTTGCTGATGACTTATCTGCTAGGTATTGCTGCTACTTCGCAGCTTTGGAATCATCTCGGGTGTGCTTTTTTGTAAGGCCGCCACTTGCACTGTGCTATCCTGTCGTGCCTACTGCTGTCAGGCTACTTTCAGTCGGCCGGGTGGTCAGATTGTATTTCTTACGTCAGTACTGCTGCTGGCCCTTTTGAGCGTGCCAGCCTGGAGTGTTGCATGCTCAGTACGCTCTGGTATCATTTTTGCTACTATCTAGTAGGTTCTCTGTTGCATGCTAGTATGTTTGGTTGATCCTTGTCCGCTAGGCATTGCTGCTGGTTTGCAGCTTTGAATCATCTCGGGTGTGCTTTGTTGCAAGGCGCAAGTTGCACTCTGCTATCTTGTTGGTACTGCCAATATGCACCAGGGTCTCTATCGCATGCTAAGATCTTTGGCTGATCTTGTCTGCTAGGCATTGCTGCTGGTTTGCAGCTTTGAATCGTCTCGGGTGCGCTTTCTTGCAAGGCCACCGATTGCACTCTGCTATGCTGTTAGTACTGCTACTGTCTGTTAGGGTACCTATCGTATGCTAGTGTCTTCGGCTGATATCTTATCTGCTAGGCATTGCTGCTACTTTGCGGCTTTGGAATCATCTCGGGTGTGCTTTCTTGCAAGGCCGCCACTTGCACTGCTCTATCCAGACATGCCTACTGCTTAAAATGAAGAGTGCAATTGTGAGAGGTGGTTGTGTAGAATCGTATGAGGAGGTGGACTTAAGTTACTGGTTGTCGGTTGCGGAGAGTTGTTGTACATGTGTACCAGCGGAGTGTGTACTTGATTTAGCTTTGTTCTGCGTAGCCTTTTTGAGCTGGGTGCTTGGACTGTGCATAATGCAATCCTTCCGCAACCAACTTTTCTTGTATTATGACATCAGATCATGCAGTACCCTGTGGCCGTCAAGCATCCAATCCAGCACGCTGTAGGGGAGGGGGGCTTGAATCAACCCTTGGGTTACGGTTGTGCAGATTTCAAACCGGCTGAAACCACAACGCATGTTGTTGGTCAGGCATTTACAGGTTCAATTCCCGATGGTTGGAAATATTATTGGATGAAGTGTTACCGTGTTGCACAGGAGTGGGAGTGGCAGTTAGCTGCATACTACTAGCTGCATATTATCACGGGGCAGCTTACGTGTGGGTTTCAGTGGGATAGTGAGTGTGGCCGAGTTGTATTCTGCCCAGCGCACAGAAACTCGGTGCATAGAGTGATGTTTTCAGGGACTTGCGCAAGCAACCCAATCCTGTGGAGTGTTGTCTGAGCATCAATCCCAATCCATGGGCTGACAGCCAGTATGCTATTGGCATGGTGTATGGGAACCTTATCTTTGTGGCGGTGCTTGAAGAAGTTGGAAACAACTGGGGAGCACACATTCAGCATGTATTCAGGTCTGCAGTGCCAACAGGCATGATATACTCCAGGTGTGCATGAACAGTACATGGTTTATTGTCTGGCAGTAGGGAGCTGCTGCTTGGTGACCAGAGGTTGTTGTTAGGAGAGGCAAATTGGCAGATCTTGCCAGTTGGTTGTGATGTGTACAGGGAGGTGGTGTTGGCATAGCTGTGCAGTGTCCTTGTGCAGTGTTGTTGTGATCATGTTCTGATGCGGCAGCTGTGATGTGATGTACGCCCGATGTTGGTGTGTAATTTATCATGACAGACTTGGGGTTTCAACCCCAAGAGAGCGGCTCTGTTCGTCAATGAAGACTGGTTACATAGTAAAGTTTGACTGTCTGCTTGGGATAAGTATGTAACATTTCAAAACTGCTGATGCCATTTCAGTTATGCCATTTCAGTGAGGCAATTTCAACAGAAACGACATCCAGAGAGGCCCATTTGACACACTGTTCTGCTATCTGAACTTTTGCATGCCTCGGCAATTGGACTCCCTAGAGATGTACGAGGTCGCGATAAGTACACCTCTTCAATGAGGCACACATTTGATGGTATGAGATAGTGACTTTACAGCGCACTCACCATGCCTGCCGCCAGGTTTTTATCCTAGCACCTCCTTACCTCAACCCCAACACTCCTCAGTCTCTTTTACACCATCTCACAATCTGAGCTGCTGGTGCTGCTTTTCAACAGCTGATGCCACCCATACGTAAAGCCACTATTCAACAGCGCCAACAGTCCATGCAACTTCAGTCTGAGTGCTCATCAAGCAATCCTGTATGTCTCTATCTCATGCAGTCTGCATGTTGGGCTGTGTACTACACCCGTCTAAACATGGCTCTGGATATTTGAAATATATCAAAGGCCCTTTCACAGACTTTAGTGCGACAGCCCATACCATTACGTCCACGACACAGGCAGAGCTATTCTTGTGAAATCTGCAACAAGGTGCCATTGGAAAGTGACGAGAAAGACCCCACAATCAGGCTTTACAGCCCACCAACCATCCCCAGACTGAGCACACCCAGAGGTGTCTCCGGCCATGTCTCAGCTACTGCTGCTTCTAAACACACCCTACTCCAGGCCACCCAAGCGTCCCAGGCCATGCGCTTGTCCCAACAAGTCCCCCACTGCAGGAACAACTCAAGAGCTCTCTGTGCCGCAACCTTCGCACTTCCCCACTCTAGTTTGTGAATGTACAACTGCGCCAGCAACAGCTGGGGCTCTGCTACATAAGGATTGAGCTTTACAACTTGCTGCAGCTTCTGTAGTGTGTGCTGAACATGTGCAGGGTCAGTCAACATCGGGGCAGACACCACCTCCCAGTACAGGTCACGCGCCTTCTCCTGGTCAGATTCAGGTACAATCTTTGTGCAGTTGTCAAACACGGGAGGAATGAAGAGCTGCAAGGCTCTTGGGTCGCCTGATGCTTGTAAGTGTTGCTTGCAGCTGACAACCAAGCGGCCCATCCGGCTGACAGCTGACATCCAGAGGCCCGGGAGCATGGGGCCCGGCCACAACACCCTGCACACACACCACCACACCACACATGACAAGGTTAGGCGCTGCTGCTGGATGGAGTCAGCCTAGTTTTGTAGAAACACAGACAGGCACTGAAGGCAGTCAGAAACTGCCACGAACTGCCTCGAAAACAATGTGACAATGTTTGGAGTAGGTGCAGGTCATACTGTGTGCAATTCCAAAGTTGCGTCTGGCATGCAAGTGCGCCTCTCTGATTACTGACTGTCAACTACAGGCCTGTAAGCACGGGGCCGAGCCAAGAGACGCCGTGGAACATGGGCAACTGCACACAAACATCTAGACCTGCTGCTGTAGAGGGGAAACACTCGAAGCCCACCACCCCTACGTCGACACCGTCTCCACAGCTGAGTGTTGAAAGCCTAAATTGCATACTTGATAGCAGGATGACGACGAGCCAGGGAGTTAACACCATACATTCCGAACTGGAGTCCACCATACCTTGTTTCAGGGTTTTGGCAACCTTCCAGCCTGAGTCTGCCATCGGTGTTGCCAAACATGCTGTCTTGCCTGCACAGCATGACGTGATAACACAGCAGGATCATGGCCAGCTGGATTTGCAATGTAACTTGTGAGTCGTGAGTTGAGAGACGCACAATTACATGCAGAAACTTCATGTAAGCTTGCGTGTTGGACAGTGCTATCTATGGCGAGTGCAATCATGAATACATGTACTATATGTCTTGAAACTAGCGACCAGCAGCAGGCAACACACTTGGGCTTGCCTGCCCAACATCTGAATTGCTTACCAATCGTTGTTGACATGTGAAGGGGACCGCCATGATTGATGCTGCAAGCCCTCCGGCTGTGTCCGTGAAGACGCGCTATGGCCCTCCGGTGGAAGCTGTGGTAAGGCGTTGTTATTTGCAGGGCAGAAGCACTCAACCCAGGAACATCACTACAGCAACTTGTACCTCAAAACCCAACTTACCAGCTGTACAGCTGCTCCGCAAAGTCTGCCATTGTCATAATGAGGAACTGCCCCAAGTGATAGACGTCCACATGCACTGCTTCACCAGTGCGTATGTGGGGTACTGTCAGGCCTTCTGAGGGCACTGACAGCTCAGCAGTACCCAGCGGGAGCTTGTCCAGCAGGTCAACTTGTATCAGCTGCTGCCGGGGCACCTGTAGCAGTGGGGGTCATGCAGGTGTGATGTGTTGGTGATGCTGGTCTCACTCAGGGTAGATTCACTGCAGCTGGATGACAGATCAGCTGAAGCCATGTTACGAACCACTTTTTGTGTGTTTGCTGCGGCTAGTCTGGTAGTTTGCTTATCATACAGCAAAGGTATGTGAGCTGCTGTGCTTTAGGTCCAATGAGCTCCATACAACAATTGCTACCAGTCAGCCATAGCCATACAGCCATCGGCACAAGCACCGCATGTCAGCTTTGAACTGAGCTCTTGTACTAACTCAGCTGATGTTGCTACCACAGCTTCATATGGCACCAGCAACCAATGCTGCCATACAGCCTGCCATTGCTAGGTCGTTGAATCAGGAGGGTCGCAACCCCATCCGATATCCGCTGTTCTGCTGCTGCTACTGCTGCTGCTAGCTCAACCAACACGACTAGCCCCAACTTGTCCAACTAGCCCAACTTACTATGCAAAACAAGTGTGTGAGTTCCTCTGCTCCAGGTCCAATCAGCTCTGCTACTCTGCTCCTCTCCACATCAGGCTTGAAGATGGCCAAGTTTACAAAGCTGTTGCTGTAGGCACCTGTGTGGGGATAGCAGACAGAGGGCAGACAGCTTAAGCAACAGATCCTGGGCAATGATAAGAGAGTTAAGCTTCTTACACTGCTCAATGGAGAGGAAATAAGGGCAGCCAGCGAATAGCTGCCCTGACTGTAGAATTGTGGAGCTGCTTGATGCATATTGTGCATCAAGCATAAGTCGATTGAGAGGCAGAACAGGCTCAGCCAAGGGGGCGGCACAACTGTTGAGTTGCTCTGCATGGTGCAGCAGATACTATTCTGCCACTGGGCTTTGCCTGTTTGCCCTCTGAGGCAGCAGTATATTCAAACAGACTCACTGTGCATGAGTCCACAGCGGCACATGGTGTCATCTGCTCCCCATATCTTCAGAATCTTGTACACCTCCATGAGGTGTGACTGCAGGACATGCCAGCAGTCACAAGAGAGATCAGCAAGCTGCCCAAGCAGGAATACACAGAAGACGGTAGGATCTGTGGAGACTGCTAAGTAAGTGCTGGGTTCTGCTGGTTGAAAGGCCTGTGGCCTTTTCTACTCACAGCTGCTGACACATCCAAATCATTGCTGCATCGGCAATGGCTGTTGTGTGGGACGCCGCAACTGAAAGCGCGCTGACACAGCCGCACCTTGAAGTTGCTCTTTTTATGCCAGCATTCGGCTGCACCTGCACACAGCAGATAAGCGAACGGGTCAGCAGCAGCACATGCAGTACAGCTGCTGTACAGTCAGCGCTTGCTGATTGCTGCTGGGGCCTCGTGTGATAGTACACACGCGCACCTACTGCTGTAAGCACATCAAGCATCTCCGGAAGCTTGGGATCTATCTTGGCCCACTCTTGGCGTATGAACAGGCGAGCGATGCCTGGTATACGGTCTGCTGAATTGCAGTGCTGCCCGTTGGCCTGCGCCTGATCATCCATGCTTAAGAGCGCCAAATGACCCCGTTGTAAGCTGGCACAAGCTTCTTGGGTGCCACGTAATTGAATGGTGCCCGTGTCGCGGGTGAAGTCGGGACCGTCAAGCAACCAGTGGCACTCGCAGTAAGCTCTGTGCGACTGCGGAAACCCTCAATAGCTGCTTCAAGCACGGCGAGCTTTCTGAGCCCCTGGACGGACTTGGTTGGGGCATTACATAACCCACTTACACCCACAAGCTTGCCGTTCGCCCTGCTCCCTCGAAGAGAGATAGGGGCAGCTCCTCAATGGTTGCCTAAACTTGGTTTAATTCTCAATGAGCCTTGCAAACGGTGCAATGGGCCAAGCCTCGACCAAAGACACCTGGTGGCAGAAGTGCAGGGCAGAAACACCAGGCTGCAAACACGTGATTCACTTCAACAACGCAGGTGAACATACCAGCTAGATGCCGCACACGTTCTGAACTTTAAAGGGGTGAATGCGCTACTGTTTCAAGCTCCGGCAGCAGGGCGGAGCATCCGCTACTGCCATTGCTACTGCTGTATACGGCCTTCAGACAACTGTTGGCCACACGCAGGCAACCATGCGCCCGGTCCAATTGTACGGACACATGTCAAGACTGTTGACATATTGTCCAACTAGAACATGTTTGCTTGACCCCGCGCTTATCCTGCCAAGTCCTGCCTGCAGTCTGTTGTCTGTTGTCAGGCTGTGAACCCCCTGATGCAACTTGTAGTAGCCGAGTTAGCACCAGCAGGTTTATAGGGTTGCTGAACCTCTTATGACCACCCAAACATTACTGCCAATTCATGTCGGCAGGTGCTGCACTACAGCCTCAGCCAGTCATTGATGCCGTCCAACAATACCAGCAAGATGAATGGCTCATCGGTGGCTACGAGACAGTCAACAAGAGGGCAGAATGCTTGAGCAGACCTTACACTGCCTTGGCAGAGCTGCTTAACTGCTCGCCAAATGAGGTCAGCTAAGTCTGTTCCACTGCCTGACAAGTTGTTTGTTTACCAGTACTTCTAGCAGATACTTGATCACTGACAAGTAACTACCGAAGATACATGTGCCACTGGAGCAGCACGCACGTTTTTGATGGATTCAAATTTACAGGCGTGTGTGGTGTACGGATCTGCTGTGTGTTTCATGATCCAGGGCTCACAACCACCTTGTGCATCATAAACTCCTATCCAGCAACCTGGAACCTCTATAGTAATACAAGTCCAATAGATCACAACTCTGTTGCATGTGGATCCAAAAGAATATGTTCCAGTGGCCTGAAACGAGGCTTCCTGAGCGATGTGCACAACTGCAAGCCTGAGTCATTACTTTGAGCACTGCCAGATGGTCATGCTCGAGGTACACCCTTTGTAGACGTGTTCTATGTACCCTTCTGCAGTGACAAGTTGCAGCAAGTGTAAACATGCATTGTAATAAACATAGAACCACATTCTGCCGGCATGTCTGCTCTACAGATTGCCATTGTGAGCAGTGCCACTCAGGCCTGGTGTCAGGTGTTGTACGGCATCCCATTCAAACGTGGTGATGTGATACTGACATCTCTGGCAGAGTACGGCTCAAATTACCTCGCTTATCTACAGGTAAATCCCCATGGCAATGAGTCAATTCTCCTGTGGGCCAAGTTCCCTGTGAATGATCTTGAGGCGGTGACAGGCGGCCCACTCTGCATATGAACAGCAAGCCTCTGTTGATGTATCATACATATTAATGAATGATTGAGCTCCGCACAGCGCTTTCAAGAGAGCGCTAGCGTAAGTTAAAGGAGGGTGATGTGTGTGTCGGGGCGACTTCACATTCCCTACGTTCTTACATCCACACGGTGTGTGCCGTTGCCCTGACGAGCATTGCACAGCCCTCTTTCTGGCACTGCCCATCAATGATAGGGCCTTGAACAGTAAACACCCCCGGTGGCAGCCCTAACGATGCATGTGTACTGAGTGTGTCTGCCGTGGCAATGCATTTGATGATGATCTGCAGGTTCAGAAGAGGCATGGTGTTGAGGTACAGGTTATTCCTGAGACCGATGATGGGGATACAAGTATAGCACACTTGCAGGAGATGCTGCAACAAGAGGTAGGCTGTTGGTGGGCTGAGGGTGGGCCAATAGCCTCAATTAGCTGGTATGAACCTGGGATCGTTTGAAGACCAGCTGCCACAGACTAGTGGCTTGTGTGGTATGTCCACTCTAACAGTGTGAATGCAACAGCAGCAGTAGCAGCAGCAGCGGTGGCAGCTGTAACCAAGGGACCCTAGCAGCAGCTGCTGCTGCGCAGATGTAGCTGTTGCTGAACAGTGATGAGCCAGCAGTAGAGATCGATATGCCGGGCTATGAACATGCTGCTTGAGCACTACTGATGGTGATGATCTCCGTTCAGTAACCTCACATGTGGCACATGTAGCCGCTGGAGTGCACTACTGCTGCTGCTGACGCTGCAAGCTCCAGTAACCTGGCCACACACCACAAGCACCAGTCAAACAGCCGCCACGTTGGGCCACAGAGTATCTGCCAGCGTGTGATAGGTTCAGTCGCTACATTATAGGGTATGAAAGCTGCTGCTGCACTGATCTTCTGCTTCTGCTGCTGTTGTCAACATGCAGCCCAAGCCGGTGTTGGTCTCAATCACCCACGTGCCAACCAGCAGCGGGCGTGTGTATGACGCAGCAGCAGTGGGGGCAGCAGCAGCTGCTGCTGGGGTTCCATACCTTCTGGATGCTTGTCAGAGTGCTGGACAGATGCCACTGGATGTTCAGCAACTGCAATGTGACTTCTTAACAGGTACATCAGGGGCCACACACAGCATTGTGACTCTCAGCTTGTGAAGTGGTCAGTTTCAAGGGGTCCCGGGTGGTCTATCCGTGTCATATAAAGGATGGAAATAGTAGTTGTTCACAATCAGCCTGTGAAACATTGGGCGCGGGGCTGATGGCCGTATGGCTATGGCTGACTGGTGGCATATGTTGATATTGTTAGCTTGTGAGGTGGCTTCTACTGCTGTATACACCTTGGACAGGAGCAGGCAGAGAATAGTTCAGAGGGTCGAGGGGCGGGGTGGCTTCCTGTACACGAAATGAAGCAGCAAGCTGGCGACCAGCAGCAGCAGCAGTGGGGCCACTGAGGCCTGACAGCTATGACACATCATGTTGCGACAGCTAAGCCCTGCATGTTATCTGAGACATTGTAAGCTGACCTGAACTCTTGCTGCTACTGTTGCTAAACACACACATGCAGGAACAAGCAGAAAGTACTTCAGAGGGCCAAGAGTTGTCGGCTTCCTGTATGCAAGAAAGCAGCGACCTGGCAGCAGCAGCAGCAGCAGCTGGGCCACTGAGGCCTGACAGCTATGAAATATCTTGTTGCGACAGCTAGGCCCTGCCTGTCACCTGTTGGAGACATTGAGGTGTAACTTGATATGTGCTGCTGCTGATGCTGCACCTTTGACAGGAACAAGCAATACAAGCAACCCTCAGAGGGCCGAGGGGCGGGGTGGCCTCCTGTACACAATACAGCAGCAAGCTGGCGACAGCAGCAGCAGCAGCAGTGGGGCCTTTGAGGCCTGACAACTTGGCATATCATGTTGGGACAGCCAAGCCCCTGCATGTTCTGAAATATGGAAATCTGATTTATCTGCTGGTGCTGCTGTTGCTAAACACACTCATGCAGGTACAAGCAGAAAGTACTTCAGAGGGCCGAGAGGTGTCGGCTTCCTTTATGCAAGACAGCAGCGACCTGGCAGCAGCAGCAGCAGTGCTGGCAGCTGGGAACCTGCTATGATTGATAATCATGGTGCAAGGTGGACATCTACTAATGACTACGAGCTGGTTGACAGTGCTGCTAGATATGAACAGTATGAACTCAACTTTGCTGCTCAGGTGAGAGCTGTGGGTGTTGTCATGTTCTTGGTAGCAGCCCCTTCCTGTGTGTGGACATCTTGCATGCACTGAGTCATGGCTGGACACATCGGTGTGGCAGCAGCAGCAGCACTGGCATCACACACGCCAAGTCAAGCACTGGTAATGCAAGGTGGTGGTCCAACAGGCCAGCTCCCAATGTTGTTAACAGTCAACACTTTGTCTGTTGCTGCTGCAGGCCGGCTTTGGTGCTGCTGTGCAATACTGCTTAGACCAAGGCATTCATCGCTGTTGGGAGCGCACACAGCAGTTAGCAGCACAACTACGTCAGCAGCTAACAGATCATGTACCTGGTATAACAATACATGACAAGGGGCGTGTGCTGTGTGGGATTGTCAGCTTTACAGTACAAGGTGTTGAAGCTGGTGACGTCAAGCAGTGGCTGGCCAACAGGACACCACCAATAAATGTAGGTACAAAGTATGTATTCGCTCTGTGACTACACCATATGGTTTGTTGTTTAGGGTCTAGTCCGGACGGTTTCAGCTGGACAGGTGTACACATGTCAGAGCTGCTGCCCTTGCCAGGGTATTGTACTGGCGTATACTGTACGGCAGGTGACATTGAGACCCGTGTTGTGTTGTAAAGTAAAGCTTCACAGTGTGAGGTGTATTAGAAGATAAAGCTGTAACCTTCAGCCTCCTGGAGTTCAAATGACTTGTGACCTTGCCTATAACACTTACCTTGTATTCTGTTCCTACTGGTGCTTGTTGCTGCATTGGTTCAGGTGTTAGTGTCCAGCATTGATGTCCCCGGGTGACGCAGGTCCTGCAACCCTCAGCTTCCAAGAGTCCACATCATTTGCAACCTTTCTCTATACTCACATTTATCTTTACACGACATTATGTTGTAGTGTCGTTCCTACTGGTGTGTGTTGCTGCCCTGCTTCAGGTGATGGTGTCAGGCATCGGCTCCACCAGGCTTGATTTTGAGGCACGGGGGCTGCAGGAGGTTGTGAGAGCTAGTGTGGCTTACTACAACAATGAAGATGACATTCAAGCACTGGTCACTGCACTACAGGACCTGCAAAAGGTAACACCACTGTGGAATGGTTGACGACCGGTTCTTTGACCTGAGCGCTAGGAGCTTTACTGCAGTCTGTTTGTTGATTGTACAGTCAGAGGATGAGTGTGTTCAGCAGCACAGCGTGTATGCAACAGCTGGCTGCAACATGTCAGCTGTACCGAAGTATCCTGGGGGTACCAAGCATTGCAAGCAGAAGTCTTGGCTGCAGACGATGGCATGTTTCTGTGGGTGCAAGCCTTGTTGCCTGGCTATCTGGCACTACCAGAAAGCTTGTGGGACACACAAAACTCTTCAACAGTCGGAGTCAGTTGTTGTGCATGGCGGAGTTTGCATTTTGTGGCATCACTGGTCTTGCGTGCCGGGCACGTATATAATGGGGGAGGAGGGGGTGTTGACCCTTGAAGAGTACTGCGTTCCACAGGTTTTCTGATAGTGCCAGATAGCCAGTTGGACATTAGGCATACTCCTTGAAGGTTGTTTAACTGCTGTAGCATGGCACTGGGTGCAGAGCAGCCAGCACTGCGCTGTCCTGCAAGTTCAACAGGTGTGAAGCCCAGTCTGCTGGCAAACTTCGCTGCTGAGCCGGGACAGCATCACAATGATTAGCACTCGGGGTATATTTATTGGTAGCGGCTTAGCGGGCAATAGTGTCCATTTGGAATAAACCGTCTGGAATCGTGTGCTCTGCAGGCCTGAGAGCTGCTGGCAGCCCGCAGGTTGCTGCTGATGCTATTACCCATGATGTCAAGATCGGTTTCAAGCAGCGACGTTCAGTACATATACATTGGCAACAATGGCTTGGCTGTGGAGGAGGAGCGACCTGGCAGCGAGTCTCAGGGCGGTTGAACCCTTGGCCGCTAGCATCAGCCTGATGCCTAGCAGGCGGCTCCCGTTATGGGGCCCAACAGATCAGGAGCTTGTTGCATTGCGCGGCGGTGGCAGGAGATAGTGCAACAATCTGACACAACTGGCACTGGACTGTCCGCTGGTCTGCTGATGCTGCTGCTACTGCCTGACCAACTGCTGGCAACAGCCACCAGGGTAGGGTTGCATTGCCAATTGCATATTGGCAATAAAGGTGTGTCCATTATGCTTCTGGGCCAGGGTGGTTGCCTGTGACCTGAGCCCCGCGAGGACTTGCTTGTGGTTAGCTGTATATGACTCAGTGTTGCCTGCTGGCCCCTGAATTTCTTTTGCTGTCTCCAAACTTACTGACCTGTCACATCTTGGCACTGTTGGTGTACTGCCTTGTGGTAGCATGTTATTGCTGCAAGCTCTCGCTGCAGGACTCAGGGGGTGTGCTTCGTTAATCGCTCAGCTTATTGGCGAGGAGCGATCATGCACTGCACGGCCATCGAAGCTTTCGAGCGCTCAACCCTAGTGCGCGGGGTGCGCGGGGTAACTACCACTTGGTTTGAATCGCGGTTGGCATGTCACGTTGTTAGGTCTGCTGGTGTACATGGTGCAGTATTTCGGGATGACAGTGATCTTTCTTGGACCATTAAGCGCTCTATGACCGACACTGCATGACCGACTACGAGCAGTAGCATTGACACTGACATTGCCGACCTTGCACGAACTCCGGTACTTCTAATGCGACGTGCACTGGCGTAAAGTAGTACACCAATACTAGACACGATGTGCTCTTGGGGAAGCCTGTTTACGCTGTGTCTGGCTGCGTCAGTAATGGTTACTGCGAGCCATGCGCCAATTCAGCAATGCTCGTTCCCGGACGCTGAGGCAGCAACGCAACATCTCAGCCAGATTATCCAATTCAAAACAGTCAGTGAGACGGCGCTGACCGGAGCAGAGGAGTTCCGTGCACTGAATAGCTGGCTACTAGAAGCATATCCCGAAGTTGGGGCCAATTTGCAGATGGAACAGGTGCGCACGCTCGCAACACCGCTATGATGCTCCTTACGGCGGATACTGAGCAGCCCGCGAGGAGCGGTGCACATCTGCATAAACAGCGAAGAGTCTGCAATCTCTGTGTCAATTGCTACAGTACAGTACTGCCACAACTCTCTGACAGGAATGCCGCAACTGGCCCTGTGTAACAGATTGACCAGGTGCTGGTCAGCTCTGTCAGTTGCAGCTGGCAATTATGCTTGCATTCAGGTTGCTGTATGCACAACACTTATGGCAAAGTTACAGAGTGACCAGGGGTAGTACCGCAAAAGAGCATAAGAATCCTCCTACACTTACTACCCTTTCGTTCGACCAGGCTGCAACCGACCAAACAATTGGGCAGATGCAATGATCTTACTGCCAACTACCAGTTTGTAGACAAGTCTCCTTGAGCTAACTGCACTTTTAGCTGCTCAACTGCCTGCTGCGGTATACACATACACAGCAGCTTGGTTGCCAATCCTGCAGACCTTCTTGTTGCTGCTGTGCCATAGGTTGGTGAGGGCCAGCTCAGCTTATTGCTGACCTGGCAGGGCAGTCAACCAAATCTCAACCCTGTGCTGTTCATCAGTCACACAGATGTGGTGCCTGTTGAGCAAGAAACACTCAAGGAAAGTGGTAGTAGTCATGTGTTATGGCCATAACATTAGTACTATGATCGTACCATTAGACAAGCATCAATAGCTTAGACAGTCTGTTGTTCAGCATCACGAGCGAAGGTCTGTCTCTCGTGAACCTGGTGGCTAGGTAGTCGGCCGAAACTAAACCTCATGCTGACATCAGTCACACAGATATCGTGCCTCTTCAGCAACAAACACTCAGGGCGGTTTTGCCCAGGTTGGGCAAGTTGGTGTTGTAAGCATGCTAAAAGAGGCAACAATTAGCAAAAATGTCATGTGAGAGTGACCGCTGCTGCTGCTGGTGGTGGTTCTGTTGCACAGGATTGGTTGCACCCGCCCTTCAGTGGTGCAGTTGCAGACGGCTTCATCTGGGGTCGAGGTGCACAAGATGTGAAAGTGGGTGTCGTCAGTCTACTTGAAGCAGCAACTGCCCTACTGAGAGACGGCTTCAAACCCCAGAGAACACTGATGTTTGCTTTTGGGCATGATGAAGAGATTGGTGGAGCCGCGGGTGCAGGTGCGTCTGGCAGCAGCAGCATCAGTACTATCTGTGCTAGAAAGCAGCAGCAAATCAAGCAGCAGCAGTTGTAGCAGCAGCAGCAGTGCTGGCAGCATCAGGAGCAGCCTCAGTACTGTGAGAACCCTGGTACACTATGAGATGTTTGCTTTAGGGCATCATGAGGAGATAGGGCAGTACAACAGCTACGGGGTCAGGTGGGTGCATGTACTGACATGTATGTGAACAACTTATGTTTCCGACGTCTGCTGCTGCTGCCGCACCTTGCCAAGTGACTGCTGCTGCTGCCATCATTGACTGCCTGCACTGCGCAAGCGTGCACAATCGAATCCACCACCAGCTCACAGAGCTATGTCGCTCTACTCCCTCCAAAGTTGTGGATGTTTACCCTCCCCTCGTTTGATAAGCAGTAATGCATATGTGATGAAATGCAGCTCATGTTGCTGCTCTGCTGAAGTCTTGTGGGGTTGAGTTGGAGATGGTAATCGATGAAGGAGTGGGGGTCTCTATAGATGGCCTGGCACCTTTCACTCACACACCAACAGCTGTCATCAGCACTGCAGAGAAGAACATACAAACTGTACAGGTATGCATGGTGCTGATTTTGGTATTTGGCTGCTGCATGTCAGGAGCCTGCTGGTGCATTCGCCGCCGCTGCTGCTGTTGCTGGTGGCGGTGTCGCTGTTGACATCTGAAGTCAATGATTCATTGACTTGAGTGTGGGATCTGCAGTTGGGGTGGCTACCTAGTTGATCCTGGCCAGTGAGTCAATTGCTTGTCTCAATATGAGGCCATGCATGACTATGCAGCTGAGCCTAGTAGTCTTGCCTTAGTACTGGTGGTGCTTAGGCAGTGAGTCCTGAGGAGCAATCCCATACAGTACAGGTAGGCGTGTGTTATTGATCGTCGTAATCGGCTGCTGAATTAGCACCAGAATTACACACCCTAATAGCAGCAATCAGTTCCGTTGAAAAGCGCATCAGACAGTGCAGGTCGGGCTGTGGTTGGATTGCCCCAGTGCCATGTATCTTCCTTCATCGTTGCTGCTGCTGCCCCTTTGTTCAGGTCATCCTACGCTCTGAAGGTGGTCACAGCAGCAGACCCCCGATAGATGGCAGCAGCATTGGTGACAGGCTGGCTCGCCTGCTCACAGCAGTCAGCAAACACCCTCCACCAGCAAGGCTCATAAGACCAACAACAGACTTCCTGCAAGCTATAACCCCAGTGACATCAGGCAAGCAGTGTGTGGTGTGTTGACGGCTCTGTTCAGGATATGTGTAATGTTTGGCGTTCAATATCATGTCACAGCCATTTCTTTCACAAGTCCAGAGCAACTGCTAGCCCAGGCAACTAAGGTACTTGTATTACCCAGGAGACTGGTTGCATGTTGGTGTGTCAGGGATGTTGTTTATGGACTTGGCCTCTCAAACAAGCACGAGCCTGCGGCCATCCCTCAGCAGCCTGCCAGCGGGATTACTACTTGCTATATTGAATAACCTCAACCCATGATGTGATTTGTGTCACTGCATGTAGGTTGGTTGTCTGTATTATTACGAGGTGTGACTGTGTTCCCGCCATTGAGTTGGGTGCTGGCTAAAGCCATGGCACTGGCATCAGCAGAGGCGGCATCTCTGGTGGGCAAGCATTAAATCACTGTATTGTATTCTCTATGATACGTCCAGTATACATAAGCCACGTAGTCACCATAGCAATAATGCCATCAGCCCCGCGCACATGACAGCAGTGCAAACATGGATGAATTAATCATGTCCGTGGTTCCACCGCCATGCTTAAACATGTCACAAAGTTTGAACTGAATACAAAGCATCTCTCCGCATTCCAATGGTAGGGATTGAGAAGAATGGGAGAGCATCGTCACACGCACCTCCCTCGCTATGCGGGGGTCAATCTTAACACACCCAGCACCAGTTCGTTCAGTCATCCATCAATATCAATCATCCGCATTCCGAGGGCTGCCAACAGCTGGCAGTGGGTTTTATTGTAGTTCAGCACACATCATACATGACGAATGTACGCAGCCGTCTTGGGCAATAGACAGATTGTCTGCAACAGGAGATGTAGGAGTCTGCAGCCGGCACAGTCAGCGTGTGGCACAAACACAATCAATCTGCAGCCACAGCTCCAAAAAAAAGTTTGCGCTCACAGTGGCTCACAGTGTGGGTCCTCTAGTGCTTAAGGATGACGGATGCAAGTATGTTGCAGGGCCACTGCGGCTGTTGCAGTGCAGTGAATCAGGTTCCAGACATACCAAGTTTCAAACAAGCATGGCTTTGTCAGATGTCCATAGTTGTGGCAGTGTTACTCAAGAACACCGAAGTGTCCTATTGCTGTTGTAGGTGCGATCAACGGCCGTTGTTACAGGAGTGACAGCAGGCATAGCAGGTAGGTAGCAGC
>NSMO01004483.1:0-11830 GCA_002588565.1 Coelastrella sp. UTEX B 3026 | reverse complement strand
AGCTGGCTGAGCAGGAGGGGGGCTGCTGCTGGGGGCACTGCTGCCACCGCCGCTGCTGGTGCTTGGGGCACTGCTGCTGCCACCGCTGCTGCTGCCGCCGCTGGTGCTGCCGCTGCTGCTGGCAGGCGCACTGGGAGCGGGTGTCTTGTGGTTGTTCCCGGAGGCAGCGTTGGTGCTGCTGGTGGCGCTGCTGCTGGTGGTGCTGCTGCTGGTGGTGCTGCTAGTAACGTGGCTGGGGGTGATGGGCTTGTTGTTGGAACTGGGGCTAACTACTTTGCTGCCCGGTACTGCTGTGCTCGGTACTGCTGTGCCCGGTACTGCTGTGCTCGGTACTGCTGTGCTCGGTACTGTTGTGTTCGGTACTGTTGTGTTCGGTACTGTTAATTTTGGTACTGTTGTTGTTGGTACTGTTTTGTCAGGTACTGCTGTGCCCAGTACTGCCGTGCTCAACACTTTGCTGCTGCTGCTGCTCAGTGGCTGATCAATGCTGCTGAGTGGGCTGTCGAAGCTGTCCATACTGCTGAGGCGGCTGCGCGGCTCTAACCCTTGCTGCATCAACTCCTCGTCCCTGTGAACAGACATACAGCAGAAAAAGGAACAGATCAGCAAAGAACTGCATTCTCAAATGCAAAGCACTGCCCAATACCAGCAACAGCACTGCGGTGTCCAGTGTACACCAACAACAAACGGCGCCAATTTACGAGTCAATGACCAGGCACGCTTTTACAGCATTGCAGGACTGCGAACCCTCTGATCAACCTGCAATACATTGGCCCTGGTAGTCAACAAAACACCGCCTTCTCTGTGCATTCCTCTGTGCATTCATTGGTACACCCATGAGTACCCCCAGCGATGCACTGCCTGTAACTTCTGTGTTTGATCATTGTATCAGACAGCCAAGAAACCATACACGACATGCACAGCGTAGCTTGCTCCTGTGCTCATCCCATACTGCTAATCGACACAACCGGCAGAGCTATGATAGCCCAAGCAACATTCTGGTCCGAAGCAGGCTGCAGCGCGTGTCTTAATGACCCAGAAAATTGACACGCCATACTGACCATAAGCGAACAATATTCTGCAATGCTGTACAGCTGCAGCAAATACTACTAGAAACATAGATAACGCGAGGAGGACTTACTGCTGCATGTCTTGCACCAGCGTATCACTGAGCTTCTGCATCTGCACCAGCTGCATGTACACGTCATCATCGGTTGTCAAAGGAACACCCAGAGGGCTACCTGCAGGACATAGAAAGCACCAACCATAGTGCATGACGCTTCAACATTGCACCAGGGCCAAGCAACAGTTACAGTAACTTGATAACACGCCGGAAACGCACCCCCCTAGGTGTCGTCTCTCCCCGCACCCCCCACCCACACACACACGCTTGCACGCGACTACTCCTGGAATTGGTGCTCCGACACAAGGCGAGCAATGTAGACGCATATTCTGCAAGATTTTGCTATCCAAGCAGTAAGTTAGCGGCCATGGCTGGCCAGTTCTACGCCTGGCACGCTGCCCAACAGACAGGCATGTATGCTGCACCAGTTGCCTCCCTCCCTACCTTGCAATGATTGCGTCCAGCTGCTCGATTGCAACAGCTCCAAAGCATGCTCAATGTCCCCGTCTCCTGCACTGTCCATGCTGGACTTGAGCTGCATTAGGCTGGCCATGAAAGCATGCAGCTGTCGCTTGGTGCCTTGCATCTCTGCCTGAATCTCGCTCAGCTCCTGTCGAAGCTTCGCTCGTTCTCGCACACCACTTGCCGCAAGCTCGTAGAGCTGCAAACAAAACAACAAGCACAGCAGCCGGTTTGTCTCTTGTGAGCCCTGCAGGACTGGCAGTTCAGGGAACCTCACAAATCACAGCAGATTCGCCTGACAATGCTGGCACAGGCGAGCCTGACCGCACCATCATAGACCAACAGTGGTTGATTCCAGTGTGTTGAGCATGTGTATAACCTGTTGGAGTAGCAAGATCAGCTGCAGTCAGGGGAATGCAAAGACCAACAGGGCAAACTTGCTAAGCTGTGAGCTGCTGCGCCAACACAGCGGGTGCTGGCAGCTGCACTGCTGGTCTACTCGGCAGGAAGCTACAGCGGCTGTTTCTATAGGAGTCAAGTGTTCCTGTAGGAGTTGATCAACTGTAAGCAACCCACGATGCAATGTATTGGGCTCAGTTGCTGTGTTACTGTGTGCGTGCTTTCCATTACAGCCGCATCTCTCATTTACACTGCAGGACACTGCGCTTTGCAAGCTATACTGGCTGTTCCTGTGATCTGATAGACTGCGTGCATCAAGTGATTCTGATAAGTTACTGCACAATGCTGCTGTTTGCAAGCTATAACGGCTGTGGCTGCAGTGGATAATATGCATGCAGGAGTAGGCTGGCTTGCTGTGTGCCACGTGCCGTGTTGGGGGGGCTGGGACTCTTATTGCACATTTCTACTGTTTACAAGCTGTTATGGCTGTCGCTGAGGTGGATAAACCAACTGAAAGAGCCCGAGTTGGCCAAGCATTGGGCTACCTAGCTGGGTTGCTGTCTGCCATATGCATGCTGGCGCAGCTGATCCATCACTGATACTGCTAAACTGCACAGTATGCAGGCTGTAATGGTGGCTATAGCTGTAGTGGCTTGGTCAGTTGGCAACAGCCTGAGTATGTCAAGCAACAAGCTGACTTGCTGTGTGTCACATGCCTGTTGATGCAGCTGATCCCCTGACTCACACTGCAGGACACTACTGTCTGTGAGCTATCAAGGCTGACCTGTGCTATCTGCAGGTCCTTGGTCTGCACAACCTCATTCAGTGCAGATTTGCCTTTAAACATGACATCTTGCGTCTCAGCCAGGGCTTTCCGAAGAGTGCTGATTTCTTCTCGCTGTGCCCTGTGTGAACGCAGGAGATGCAAGAAACGCAGAGCTCATGCCATGATGATCAGCGCATTGCTGCAGTGCCAGATGGGGCTTGCAGGGACTGATCAAGGCCGAAGAGTGCTGAAAACATGGGACTCCACCTGCTGCTGCTGAAAGCAAGAGAGCAGCATAAGTGTTCACATCTGTCTGCATCGTGCTCGGCCTGCATACGCGAACTGAATGCTTCGGATTTGGTGTCCACTGTCCGTGGCAGCTGCTGCTAGCTGCCATATCCGGTGGCTGCTGTAAGCAGATACAGACAGTGTCGTTTGCAGACTCACTGGATGATTGCTGCCTGCTCCCTGGCTTCTGACTTGGTGATGCCTGCTTTCTGTATGTGCACGTTGTCGTTGCTAGTAATAAGCTCTGCAGGCGTCGAGAGTGGATCGTCCACCTCTATCATACGCGGTGGTTGGCCATCTGGTGGACCTGCCACGGTCAGGCGCACCAGACGTCGATCCCCCTGCGAAGAACAGCAGGTAAAAGGGGTCGAGCATACCGACGCCAGCACGTTGCGAGGTCCGCTCAGCAGATCACACCATAAAGACACCAATAGGGACTTCACCCTCGTGAGAGCTGAAGCTGCGCTTGTGAAGAGCATGTACTGACGGTTCCTAAACTTGATGTGCGCACCTGTGCGAGAGCGCTGACGGCATGTGCACGGCCAGGCCTGCAAGGTCTATGCCAGCATCTACATGATCTACTAGCTACTTCTGTCGTCAAAGCCCGCCCACAGCCCTGTGCAACCGAGAGTGAACAACGCTCGATGAGCATCTCGCAGCATGGTTCAAACCTGCTGCTTGCCAGCAGCACACAAATACCTGCATATGATTCTAAGCCTACGAACAGATGCGTTCCGTTGACAACAGCGAGTGATACAGTATCAAGTAGTTGTGGGTCGTCCAGCAACAGCTCGCAACAAAAGGCGCTGCAAAGATGTTCTGCAAAGTCTCAAAGTACAAGCGAAACGCATAAGGAGCAATACGTGGAGAGGCGTCCAGGTCCGACGAGGCCTGCCCTAATGCAGCGGATGCAGGCGCCTGGTGATGTGCGTAGGTGAGTACGTTGTGATCTCCGCACTCAGGACCCTACCGAGTGTGCGCAGTCGCGCAGCTGTCCGTCGTGCCAGGGTTCTCCAGGTCGCTTCGTTCAAACTACCATGTCGCAGACACCGCACCGCAGCGGACAGCTGCGAGTGCAAGACTGACCATGCATTAAGTTTACTGTTGTAGACAGTAATCAGCGGAGCACTCTCCCTAACAAGCGCTGCAGACGCAAGTGGTGTAACGTCCAGCGAGGGGAACCAGCACCACGCCATGAAAAGTGCATGCCACTCTTACAGCACTGCACACTTGGTCTATAGAGACTGCCTGAGCATTACGGCTTGCTGCACGACCAGTTAACAAGGTGAGCGGCCTGCCAGCCGCATCTGTCCACACCCGGGGCACACAAGCCTAGAAGAAGAAGAAGAGATTGAGCACAAACCTAGTCGACCAGCCCGACTTTTATAGGTTTGTAGCTTTCAAGTGGGAAACCACATGTACCAACAGCAGGCGGTTCTATTGATTGAGCAACAGCCCATGCTCGCACTGCCAGGACATTGCCAAACGCACAAAGGCGTCACACACGTGTCATGCATTATTTTGCAGGGTATACAGCACGCATCACCTGCGGCTTGGACTCGTCCCAGTACCAATACCACAACAGCCATGGCACAGCCCACTGCCAGGCCATTCAAGTTGCCCATCCTGCGCAAGCCTCAGCAAAGAGCAGCAGCAACCTCAGATGCAGCTGCAGCTCCTGCAGCATCAACAATCAGCTGCAGCGCGCAACAGTCGGCTCCTGAGGTAACAAACAGCAGCAGGGCTACCACACGTTTGGCCCCTACCATCCAGGTCAGCTCCACACACTTTGTCAGTCCTGTCATAATCAGCAGCAATAGCAAGACGTTCAGAGCATCAGCAGCCCCTGTCATACACCAGATATCCACATCGGCACCAGGGCGAGCCATAACCGATGTTGCTAGCGTTGCAAGCGAGCCAAAACTTGTGCAATTGCCATCGCTGAAGAGGCGGCGCTTGGCAGTACCAACAGCAGCAGGACCTGGCAGCGCAGCAGCAGAGGAAGCAGCACTGCAGGCTGCACCTGGAGCTACAGCACCAGAAAGTTGTGCAAGCCCAGCGGCAGCTGTTTCTGCAGACATAGCTGGGAAGGTCATCTTGAGAAGCAGGAAACGCAAGTCCATTCAGCTGCAAGCGGCAGCTGTAGCAGACGCCGATGCAGCACCACCTGCAGGAGCATCAGCAGGTGCAGGACAAGCAACAGCGAAGACGTCAGCAGTGATTGCAGGAGTTTCTGCTTTGAAAGCAGTAGTGCCAGTAAATGCTACAGCCATGCCTGTTGCAGCTGCCCCTGTGGTTAGCAGTGCATCTGCAGGACAGATTGCAGCAGCCACCACAGCCGATACTAGCTCACAAGCAGCAGCCTGCGCGGCACCGGAGGTTGCTTCGACTGGCCCTGCTGCTGCCGCCGCTGTACTGAGCAGCACATTTGCAAGCCAAGTTGCAGCAGCAGATCTGCAGCCGCTTCAAGCAGCACAGCTGGAAGGACCCAGCCAGCCATATGTTGTTGCTGCTGTTACTGATGCTGTTCTACAGCAGACACAGCAGCTTGCTGAGTCGCCTGCTGTTGAGCCGGCAATGAGCAATAGGCCAGGCAACAGCGCTGCTGACTCTGCAGCAGCTGCGGTGCCATGTGCAGCAAATATGACACAGGGTACACGCACAGCTGCGGTGGTCATACCTGTTGCCAGCAAGGATCTGCAAGGATACTGTGCATCAGCACATGTGCAGGCAGAGGGCCTGGCAGCTGTCACGGTTGCAGGTCTGGCAGGAAATAACACAGCAGCAGGGAGCAGCAAAAGACACACATCCAGTACTGGTGAGTTAGCGTCAGCTGCAGCTGAACGAGCTGCTGCTGGAAACTGTGTGTTTCAGCATGATGGCAGCTGTACTCCTGGCAGCAGCAACATGCAAGCATACTGCTTGCCACTTCACACAGAGAAGGAGCTTCCTGCAGCCACTCCTGTAGCTGCTGCCGTGCGGAAAAACAGCGGCTATGGGTGTGTTGAACACAGTATGAGTCTACAGCCTGTGTCAGCAGCAGCGGCAGCAGTTCACGTGACTGGACCATCAGCAGACCATGTGGTCAGCCATCACAACTCGCCAGTGCATGCCTTGCCACAAGCAGCAGCAGCAACAGAAATGGTAGCAACAGAAGAAGCAGCAATCATAGCAACAGAATCAGCAGCAGCAGCATTCGAGGCCACAAGACAGTCACCAGAACATCCAGCCAACCAACATTGCCTGCCAGCACACGACTTGTCAGCAGCAACAGCGGCAGCAGCAGCAAACATAGCAACAGAAACATCCCAGGCCACTAGGCAGTCAACACAGCAGATGGCCAGCCAGACTAGCCCAGTATTGCCTGAGTTGCCAACTGCAGCAACAGCAGTGGCAACAGCAGCATCTCAGGCCGACTTACACCCATTGCAACCCCATGGCAAGCAGCCAAGCCAGCCTGAATCGCATATGGTGGGTATAGGATCACAGGCATGCATAACACCCGGCACTCACCCTGTGTCGCTTCCCCAGCGTGTGCTGATAGCGGACTTACTTCTCAACCCAGAATTTATGCCTTGCAACGATCCACATCATTGCAGCGCATTTCTGTGTGGGTCTTTGATTGCTCAAGTGGCAGCTTGTGAGATGGTTTGGGTTTAGGGTGTTAGTGTTGAGTTTAGGGTCAGAGCAGAGCAGTATAAACCACATCACAATCAGCTGGCATGCACAACAAGTAAACGACAGGCTCTTGCCTTGTGTACCCAGGTGCAGCGGCTGGTCCCACCTACCAACTTGAGAAGCCCCTGGGATGTGGCATTCACTCGAGGACTGCCAGGCCTCAGTCAACTCACAGGTGAGGCTATGTCTTCGTGCTGTCCTGGTGCAAACAATGCCACAGTGTGTTCTTTGATTGGCATTGTTCAGCTTTGAGTTAGAATAGATTTATACGTAGGCGTGTTATATCCAATAGTTTGGGCTGGCGGGAATGTGCCTCCAGTTGGGGCACTTTGAGAGGCTCCTGGGATCACAGTCGTATGTTGATTATGACTGTATTGCAATGAGCATGGCCGCGTGTGCATGAGGGATGATGCACTGCGGGCATTGATAATCTATGTGACATTTCACTGCCCAAGATGTCAATCCCCGGGTCAATGTCTGTTATTTCTACATACACAACTTGTTGAACTGGCACTATGCTGACACCACCAAGTTAGACGACCAACTAGTGACGTCACTTGAACCACAGCAAGCTCTAACTGAGTCGGACCTCCAACTTGCACCTGGCCTTGTCAACACCGCATTATCTGCCTGATATGTTGTGCCTGCAGGCAGGTTGCGCCAGCTCAAGCCGCCAACATCAATGCCCAACAGTATAGAGCAGCTGCTGCCACCGCCACAAGCCCTGATGACAGCTCAGCAGGCCCTCTGGCGCAACATGATGCCCAGAAAGCTTCCTTCAGCAGCTCAAACAATGGCACAAACAGCTAGTATTAACCGTAACGGAGCTAGGACAGCCGCTGCAGGGGCCGTGTGTGGGCCTGACTTGTGGGGGCTGTTGGTCAGTTTGCAAGGTATGTCAGTGGAGCCGGTAGACAGTGTGTCTGACGGATGTGACGATGGTTGGGGTGCAGAGTGTCATAGTCCGGCTGTACCAGTAGCTGAGCAGAAGCTGGACTTGACTGCCCACTTGCAGCCCCAGCAACAGCAGCAGCACCAAATTGCAGTTCAGGACGTGCCGGGACAGATGAAGCTGAATGGAACTATGGAAGTGCAGCAGTCACAACAGCAGCAGCAGCAATGGCATTTGCCTGCGTGCGAGACTGGAGCAGGTTGGGAAGGTGCTTGTCGGGGTCATACACATGCAGCAGTGACAGAGTCGCAAGTGAGCATGGTCGACTACCTGCCTCCACCCAAATGCAGTGCAGTCACTGCATCTACAGAACACAGCAGACACACAGCAGCAGCAGCGGAATGCACTGAGGGCCACAGATTGCATCCCCCGGGTCATAGAATGCACCCAGCTGAGCGCAGCAGTCAGCTGAGTGGCTTTGATGCAGCGGTGGCTGCTGCAAAACTCTTGACAGCCAATCCTGCTGGCAGCCAGGCCAGTGGTCGCAATAAACCTGTTGGCACTGCCAGCAGTACAGCACCTGAGGCCGCTGGCTGGCACCCTGTGCATGCAGGCGTCATGGAGGGTTACCAGATTGATGCATTTGTTGCTGCCGACTTTGGGGACTGCGATGCTGTGCTGTCTGATCTGGCTTCTTTGATTGAATGATATCTGGATATTGTGACATTTGTGACTTGGGTCATCCGCGCGCGCGAGCAGGGGTACCCGACATGCGAAAACTTTGTGAACGCTTTCTGGTTGCATGTATGGGGATCACAGTGCATCTGACCAAACATGTTTACAAGTTCTGCTGTGTCGAGCACGGACTGGCAAGGCGTTTGCTGCCGTCGTGCGCGCCATCCAACCGCGGAGACACCTGCTATGCACATAGCACGTGGTTCAAGACACGTCAGCACGGAATGGCAAGGCGTTTTGCTGCCGTAGTGCGCGCCATCCAACCGCGGAAACACCAATAGCAGAGAGATGAGTTGCTTTTGGCATGTTGTGGCGGCAGTGAAGCTCCGAGCTTCTGGTAGTACCAATGGACTCCACTGACGGTCAGCCGGATATGCCGCGCTGGACATGCCTTGTGAGGCACTAGTTAGTGTGCTGATCACTGATCATCAGTGACTGGCAGTCACATGGTCACATGATGTGTCAGCGTCAGTGCCTGTCAGAGCTTTGTCATGCGCCCAAGACTCTTTCGGGTGGCGTACCCCATGCGTGGCACGACAGCTCTTGCCAGCGCGTCTATCCTGTTTGCATTGGCTCAGTCTCTTTTACATGATGTGAGCAGTCTATTTATCTTGTCATGATATATCTCTCTGCTGTGCCATACTGCGACGGTCTATCCCAAGTTCACGTATGCAATGCCAACGCTTACTGCTGCCACCAGTCCTGCTACTGCTGCTGCCATGACAGGACCGGTACAAGACAGCCCACTGCCACTGCTGCTATTGCTGCTACCTGCTTGCACTGCTGTTCCAGCCACAACAGTAGGTTTCTGTGCCGCTGGGCTCTCTAGTTCTACAACTGCTGAGACTGGTATGATGTCTAAGTGCATCAGCTGCTGTGCACGGTCTACTGTATGTTCTGGAGTCTCGCCCTCAGAGAGATAGTCACAGACCTGAAGGACAGTAGCAGCAGCAGTAGTGTCAGCAGGGCAGCAGCGGAGAAACTGCCAGCAGAAATAGCAGCACAACCCATCTACAGTGCTAATGGCATTGTTTGAGATTTTGAAGCTGCTCTTGTGAACAACTGAAGCTGGCAAAGTTGTGCAAAAACTGGGGCTACAGCAGCGGTCGCTGCTGCCCATGGCACTGGCAACGGCGGGCGAGTGTTTAGCCAACTTCTTGATGTAGCACAACCACACACGTATGCAGCTGCTGACTACTTGAAGCATATAGCGCATACATGGCGCAATAACGTCAATTGCACAATGGTTGGCTAGTGACCTGTGCTGTCACAATGGCTCTACATGTTACTTCTGCTGCTGGCATAATACCAGACAACAGCATTACCTGCAGGTTGAGGCCAGCCCAAGGCACCAATACACGTCTCGCAAGCCCAATCTTCACCCCTCTACCAGCGTTAATAGACACCAGCAGCGAATGCGCTGGCTCTGCTGCTGCTGCTGCCGCTGCTGCCTGATGTACATCACCTGCTGCAGTTGCTGACCCAACACCTTCATCAGCATCAGCAGATGCTGCCAACGCCTCGTCAGCAAGCAGCTGTAGCCTTGCGGCCAGGCTACAGATGATGTCAATTTTGAGCTCTGTAACAGCTTTGCTAACAGGGTCGCGTTTGTGCACATATGCTAGGGCTTGGACAGTACCGTGCAGCCTGCAGCTACCTGATGTACTAATGCTACTAGTGCTTGTGCTGTTTGCAAAACTGCTGTGTGACGTACTTGTGGGCTGTAGAGCTGCTGCAGCATGGGGCAGGCAGTATAAGTCCACTACTGTTGGACCACCAGCATCACTGTTGGCATTGCTGCTGCTGCTGCTGATGCTGTTTTATACTGGCCAAGAAGTCTCCAATTGGTTGCGTACTGCTGGTTGGTATCTGCCCTGCTACTGCTGGTGCAGCAGATTGTATGCGGGCAGCTTCTAATGCTACGATATCCTGCAGCAACTGCTGCATCTGAAGCGCAGATTCTCCAGCTGCAGCTGCTGCAGCAGGTACTGATATGTCGAACTGGTGAGAGCATCTTAGCGGGACCAGGCTAGATAAGGAAGACCCGAACTTCAGTTCACAAAACTTCAAGGTGGCCCCACTGCTAAGCTGACAACTTCGCAGTGTGAACTTTCTGCTGGTGGAGTCCACATGCAGAAGCAGTAGCTCTGCAGGAGCACCGTTTCCTGCAGCTGATGACGTAGCAGCGCCTGTAAGAGCTGATGCTGCAGCAGCTGAAGAGGCAATGCTACTGCTGTTGCTGCTGTCTGCTGCGATTGATGCTAAGGTGCTGCAGAGTTGGTTGCTGCAGCTGTTATACCCTGATTCAGGTGCAAAGATGTATAGCCCTAGCACTGAGATGCCTCCAGGCAGCATCCTAGATACTTGCAACGCATGCTCTGCGATGCAGTCCGATTCAAGCTCAATACTGACTGCTGGTTCGTTTGATTTTGCTTTTGGTGCACCTGCTTTTTTGGGTTTGGCTGTTGATGCTGGGCCTGTGCTGATGGTGAGCACCTGAAGGTAGACACATGGAGGGCGCAGCATGTGGCACCATGTCGCCATTGAGCGAGTACTACGGGGATGAATTGATGAAGGTCTATCCGAGTGAGACCGGCCACATGGAATCCGTCCTGCAAAAGGCTTATCAGACATGCACAGCAGTAGCACAGAGGCTGAGACAGACAGTGGGCCACCTGGTGGGGCTGCAGCAGGACTCCCGCACCTGCTCGCCGTCTTGTGTGGGAGTGGGAACTACCGCCAAGGCGATATCACGGGATCCTACTCCTGACTTTCCCACCAGCAGCCCAACCTGTAACCAACAACCGCCACTGCTGAGTGTTCCAAACGTAGAGCGTCCTCCCGACCACTTGAGCATGTAAAGCAGCACATAAACACACATAAATTAGTGGGGCCGCTGACCTCGGCCGGTGTTCTGCTCTTGAGCAAGCCATCAAAGTACTCAGCAATGCTGTCCTCGGCCTGGACTGCTTTCACCATGCTAGCTCCTGAAAATTGTGAATAGACTCGTCTCCAGGCTGTATCCTGAAATTGGAGCTTCAAGGGCGCGACAAGCGAAGAATGAACAGAGCCATCCGATACTGCATGAAGCCGAGCTCTGGTTGCACGCAGTGACAGCAAGCAAACGCCGTGTAGCATTGCGGTGAATACACGATAAAGTAAAGGTGCAGCAGCAGGGATTGTGACCATTTTGACACATGACATTCATACTTGAACTGTGTAACAGCCAGCTGGCAGTGACTGTCCGGTTGCTGCCAGCAACTTGCTGGGAACAAGCCAGCCAGCTTGTGAATACCACACAAGGAGTGCCCGACACAGGACATGCCAGAAAAGTGCCATTACCCTACAGTACCACCAAGGGTGCAGCGAGCGTTGATGTCTCAGAGCCTGTCATGATGAGCAGCTCAAGCTTTTGGGTGGCGACCCCCCACTGCATGGCACTGCAGCTTTGCCAGCGCATCTATCTTGTTGCATTGGCTCCGTTACT
>NSMO01004451.1:0-13859 GCA_002588565.1 Coelastrella sp. UTEX B 3026 | reverse complement strand
GGTCCTGTTTTAGACATTTGGAATAAGGGCCGAGAGGATGCAGCAGCTGCAGCAGGCGCAGACGGCGAAGTAAACAGCAGACCGTCCGCCACAGACGAGGCTACTAGTCAGTTACCAGTGCATCTAGTGGCGCAAACTGAGCCCAACATGCAGTCTGAGCGGTTGAGGGTTGGGCAGGCAGCTGTCACAACAGCAGCGGGGGGTCATTTGGACCCCTCTGCAGCAGCAGCAGCAGCAAATGCAGCAGAAGCAGCAGATGCTGGTGGCGATGATATGTTTGCAGAGGACGATATGTTTGCTGCTGAGGGTGACGCTGCTGCTGCTGGGGTTGCTGCTGGGCCCAAGAAAGCTGTAGTGCCTGCTGGGTTGCAGGATAACTATGATGACGCTGAAGGGTACTACAACTTCCAGGTGGGTTACAGAATATCTGTGTCAGATTGCCTTATACCTACATCTATGGTGTGATAGCATGATATGGGCTGCTGAATCAGTGAGAAGGGTACCGTAAGTTCAGGTATGTTGCAGGATCGTTGTGCTGGGTTGCATTGTAGCTGATATCAGTCAAATGACTGATGGCACAAGGATCCTGTGCTGGGTTGCATTGTAGCTGTTATCAGTAGTTTGGTGGGATGACATGCGCTGTTGTGTGCTACATGTATGCTGCTCCACAAACCACATTGATACATTACTGCACTGTAACTTCCAGCTGTGTGGCTGTGTTTCTGCTGGCTTTGCGGTAGGGGGCATGTATCGTGTCTGTGCGTCGTGGTGCCCAGCAGCAGTTGTCCGTTTGCCTGCAGCACCCACTGTCACTACACATAAGACTCAGCCACCCTCGCAATGACATCCAAAACTCATTGCAGAGGGCTATGCACTGTCCCAAAATTCGATGCCATTCATTGCACAGGTAGCTGTTTGTCTAGGCTTGCCCAGGCTTCAGGAGCAGGCCAATAGGCTTCTTGCGACTGACCGTTGATGCTTTCTTGTGTTTTGCTTGCAGGTTGGAGAAGTGCTCGACAGTCGCTACGAGGTGTTTGCTTGCAAAGGCAAGGGCGTGTTTAGCACAGTGCTGAGAGCCAGGGACCTTCTGAGATATGTCAATCCAGTGACTGGCCAACAAGTAGCAGCAGGAACACCTGGCGCAGAGCATCCTGAAGTTGCAATCAAGGTTCGTAGTAGTGGCTTTTGTTATGTGCTCTTTGGTGTTGAGTCTTTGCATGAGAAGGACTTACAAGTAACAACACTTATCATGTTGCCAAAGGCCAGGGAGTTGTTGAGATATGTCAATCCCGGCTCTGCTTGGGGGGGGCACTGCTTTCTTGGGGAGGTGGGGGGGGGGGAATTGACCGTTGGTGGGAAGCACAGGGGACCAAACCTTGAGAAGCATCATCTTGTATGCTTGACTGCTGCATATTGGGTATTGCGCTCTCTTCGGTGACTCAGCTGCTCATTGATTATGTCATATGAGCTATGGCTGAAGGGTTGAAGTTGTCTACATGTATGATGACATTGTCGTGCCTGTGTGCAGGTCATCCGCAGCAATGAGACCATGAGCAAAGCAGCAGCTCTGGAGCAGCGTATTCTGCGTATGTTATCCGACAAGGACCCTGACAACAAGAAACATGTTATACGGTTGCTGAGGACATTTGAGTTCCGACAGCATGTGTGCATGGTGTTTGAGCCTATGGTAGGTCTGCCAATGGCACAGTGTGACGGGGGGGGGGGGGGAGTCGGTTTGTTACTTTTTGCAGCGATCTGCAGTCTTGTTATTACAGCACAACAGCATGTTTTAGGTTATGTGCTTGCAGACAGCATGGTTAGGGGAGAACACAGCAGCTTGCTTAGGACATTCGACATCAGACATCATGTTTGCATCATCGGTATAAGGTACCAGTACCCACCGTCTGGCTGGCTTCATGTGCTGCTGTTTCAAGCTATCTTGCCTCACATAAGGTTGCTTGACAGTGGGCCAGCCCTGTTATTATTGTGCTCAAAGGAAAGCCGCTGGATCTGATGCATCCTGCCGTGCAATATGCAGTCCCAGCATCTCCTGTACACGAGTTGCATGTTGCAAGGAATGATGTAGAGCAACAATGCCTAGACACCCAGGCAAGCAGCCCCTCCTGCTGGCACTCAAGGCTTTGGTAACTGAAAGTGTTTGGCCATCTTTCTGTTCGCAGGACATGAATCTGCGTGAGTTGACTTTGAAGTATGGGCGCAATGTTGGCCTGAATATCACAGCAGTAGCGATATATGCTTCCCAGCTACTGGTAGCGCTGCGGCATCTGCAGCAGTGCAGGGTGCTTCATGCGGACATCAAGCCAGATAACATCCTCGTCAATGTAAGTGCTGCAGTTCGGCTATTGGGTTTGATACTAGGGTCAGTATTTTAGAGTTTGTGGAGGCAGAGTGTAGTGTCTTGTATGCAGCATTGTGCAGTTTCAGGTTCGACGTCGCCTACGCTGAGTCATGTGTTGTCGCTGTTGAGCCCTGCCGCGCCCTCACGAGGGTTCTGTGTATGTTAGAAAGCTGACTGGTCAACTCACAAACGCTTAATCCATGGCTTCTGCTCAAGTCATGGCTTCTGTTGCTGATGTGTCACAAATGCTCAACCAAGTCATGGCTTCTGTTGCTGTGTCACAAATGCTCAACCAAGTCATGGCTTCTGTTGCCATTGTGTGCTTCAGGCTCGGCGCAGCAAGGTGAAGATCTGTGATCTTGGCAGTGCCATGTTGGCGGGCGAGAATGAACGCACTCCATATCTTGTCAGCAGGTTCTACCGGTCGCCTGAAGTCATCCTGGGGTTGGCATATGGTGAGTCCTTCCGGAGTATCAGTTGGCTGTACTTTGTGTGTGTACTTTTAGGTTCTGTTGCACTTGTTCAGCAGTGGCGCTAGCCCAGTCTCGCTAGCCCAAGTCGATAGCACCGCAGACCTCGCCATGGACATGTGGAGTGTTGGCTGCGTCCTGTGTGAGCTCTTCACTGGCAAGATCCCGTCACCGACCGCACTAGAGATGGTGCGTGCCTTGTATTAACTGCACACATTGGCCGCTGCTGCTGCTGCTGCTGCGTACCACCGCAGACTTCCCCATGGACATATGGAGTGTTGGCTGCGTCCTGTATGAGCTCTTCACTGGCAAGATTCTGTTTCCCGGCCGCACCAACAATGAGATGTTGAAACTGATGATGGATGTGAAGGGCCCCTTCCCCAAGAAGATGCTCAAGAAGGGCATCTTTGTTGAGAAGCACTTTGAGGATGATGTGCAGACCAGCTTTGCACTCATTGAGGAGGACCCAGTCACAAAACAACCGGTAGGTAAAGTTTCTCTCCGCCTATTGATAGCTGATGTTGATCCCTGTAGAGTAAAGCTCATGCACCATAGAATGCTCAGCAAATTGCTGCTGCATGCTACATGCACGGGGTCGGACTTCAACACATGCTATCAACTGCTGTAGTTTTCCGTGACTGCAGCTTCAATGCCATAACTGGTCTTGCAGTGTCAGCGTGCAATGATGCAAACCACAGTGTGCTTCTATGCACATAAGAGCTTCGTCCTCACAAAGGACACACTGTTACGAAGCAAGTTGTGCCGCCTTTTTTATGCTGACTGCTGTATGCTGCACCTTTCTATAGGCTTCTTGTGTGGTTGCGGTGCTCCATCTGTGAATACCTCTTGCATGCAATTTGCAACAAAGGCATGCATATACACTACGCAAATCAAAAAGCCGCCAATGAGTTGCCTGCGTGGTTGCGTGCAGCCGTGGGGGGACCCGTGGTGACAACCCATGTCAGCTATGCTCCTGTCTGCTGACCTGTCACCATCTGTTACTGGCGTGGCTCACTGCAGATTCGGCGTATCATCCCAAACCCCACCATCAAGCCCAACTTTGCGCAGTTGCTGCTGTATCTGATCTGCTGGAGAGGGCGTGTGCTGGTGGTGATGTTTGCTGATGTGTTGCCAACTGTAACTGCTGCGGTTCACTGCAGGTTCGGCGTGTCATTGCAAACCCCAAGCACACCTGTCCTCGTTTGCTGCTGTATATGATCTGCTGGAGCAGGTGTGTGCTTGTGTTGATGTTTGCTGATCTGTTGTCAACTGTTACTGCTGTGGTTCACTGCAGGTTCGGCGTGTCATTGCAAACCCCACTATCAAGCACAACTTTGCACAGCTGCTTGCCAGAGCTGAAGGCGACAGGGCACAAGTTGCTGCTTTGGCTGACCTCCTGGAGCCTATGTGTGCTTTGGACCCTGAGAAACGCATAGACCCTGATTCAGCACTCCGGCATCCTTTCATCAAGCCCTGGCTGCCAAAGAAGAAGTCAGGGGCTGGGCACTAGGCAGTGTATGGTGATTAGCTTGCAGAGATGTGCTGTAGCTCGCGACGGGCATTTTGATTCCAGCAATTGTGTGTGGTCTAGCATGCCTGTGTTGCGATGTGCTGAAGTACGCTTTGATAGTGAGTGTTCAGCACTTTGCTGTCTGTGATGAACCCGATTGGCTAGAGCAGCAGTTCCTGCTGTGATCAATATGCTAGAGTGCGTGTGTGCTTTGGGCCCTGAGAAGCGTGTGGGATCCAGATTCAGCGCCAAGACATCCGTGTATCCAGCCCTGGCTCAACTTTATCGGCGGGTGGGCATTAGGCGGTCACAAAAGCTGCATCGGATGTGTGTTCTGTAAGCCCTCCGTGTTGACCGAGGTTTGCTTGTTTCAGAAAGAGCGGATCATGCTGTTTATGACCTGATGTCCTGCATATGACATCTTGCCTAGATCACCAGTAGCTGCAGAATCTAATGCTGCTGCACAGGTCATGTCTCCGGTTTTGTGTTTACAGCGTTTGTCTGCATTGGCATATTGACTATGCATTGATTGTGTCATATAAGCAATTCTCAGTATTCGTTGTTACCTGCAGGCGTGCAGATCTGGACCTGGAGGCGCTTGATCTATAGCCATGTGAATAAAGCGTTCTTGCCAGGGACCAACGGCGCATGAATGGGCCTTCCATATGATTACTGTTTGGGATGTAAGCTTGTTGTAGATGCAAGGGCAGAGCCCACGTTCAGGGAAACGGTCAGAAGCTAGCGATGACGTACGTAATTGCTTGGACTTTGGCAGTCGAACTAGCGGTACAAATGGCCCATCTAATCTAATTTGATGGTGGTCCGAGTCACGGTCAGGGGTGTCGGATCGCTGTACGCTGTTGGATTGAGCACTTTGTCCGCTTGCCAAGGTAGCCAGTGCCTCGTTCTGGCTCAAAGTCATTTCTAAACAATCGCAGAGTATCAGTGTGCTGGTGAAGCGGTGCGCAGGCTGATTGCGTCGGTCAGGATGCAAGCACTGGTTGCTACGGGAGATGTACGTCCTGCTGAGGGGGACAGGCCCGCACAGAGCAAGATATACCGCAACAAAGCTGGAATAGACGGGGATCAAAAGCCGTTTAAGGGTACCACACTGCATGAAACATTCCAGGACAGCGTCCGCAATCACAGCAACAGGCCATGCTTTGGATTCCGACCCATTGATAAAGCAACGGGCAGTGCGGGCGACTACCAGTGGATAATGTATGGGGAGGCAAACGAGAAGGTCAAGGCGGTTGCAGCCGGGCTCGCTGGTCTCGGTGTGACTGCTGGACAGAAAGTTGGCGTGTATGGAGCCAACTGTGTGGAATGGCAGTTGGCCATGCAAGTGAGCATAAGGCTATGACCAGAACTCGAAAGACTATACACTTACTGCATAGTCTGGAACATAGACGATAGCGCCGTTCAAAGGGCCGTAGATGCTGTTTGTCAGCGGTCAAACCGCCGGGGTTGACAGACATGAGCAGTACAGAGACATGGCACATCTGCTTCAGCAATTGACATCAGCAATGGCCAGAGCAGGACAGTT
The DNA here is from genome assembly GCA_002588565.1 of Coelastrella sp. UTEX B 3026. Taxonomy (NCBI): domain Eukaryota; kingdom Viridiplantae; phylum Chlorophyta; class Chlorophyceae; order Sphaeropleales; family Scenedesmaceae; genus Coelastrella; species Coelastrella sp. UTEX B 3026. Next base: position 7,974 of record NSMO01004451.1, on the reverse strand, counting down.
TGTACCACTGTGGGTGCTGGTTTCGCCTTCGTCTTCACCAGTGCCGCTGCATTTGGCGAGGGTGCAGTAATATTCTTCATCACACACTCACTCGAGCTTCTGCAAAAGCAGCAGCAGCCAAAACACACACAAACACTTTCGTGTACTGCTGCTGGCTTGCTGTTCACAGGCATGCAACCGCATGAGCTTTCCCTGAGTACCTTCTTGATCAGGCGTAGCATTTACTATCACACACTCAAGTTCACTAGCAATGATATCCCATGTGAACATTTTTGCGAACTGCTGCTCGCTTGCTGTTCACAGGCCTGCAACCGCATGAGCTTCGCCTGCGTCCCTTTGTACGATACCCTTGGAGAGGACGCAGTGGCATTCACCATCACTCACTCAGAAGCAGTAGCAGCTTTCTGTGACGGCAAGAAACTGTCAGCTCTGGCTATCGCCTGCCAGAATGTTGATGTGCAGCAGTTCAAGAATGTGATATACTGGGGAGACGAAGATAAGGACTCTGCAGAGGTGACTGTTATGAAGTTATAACACTTTTGTAACAGTTCTATCACCTGCACTATTCTGTTTTTTCTCTTGTTCAAAAGTCCGGATCTCTCTTTCACAGCCAGACCCGTGAACGCCAGTGTTGCTATATTGTTATTTCCGTAACATGCATTCTCTCATGTAGCAAACAGACGTTGCTGGACCTTCTGATATTTTTGTGGCTATGGAGTCCAATGTATGTAGGCTCTGAGGCAATAAGGGATCTAAGTGCAATCCTTCACAGAGATCTTTCAACTGCCGGTGAAGCCAACCCAGTTGATGCTGTACAACTCACACCTAGAAACGACATGTACTGCCGCACACATACATGTACTGCCGCACACATACATGTACTGCCGTACACATACATGTACTGCCGCACACATACAGGACTTACGCTTCATCCAGCTAGAGGCACAGTTGTTGCCGGAATCTTAGCTTATCTCACACATTATACAATATCGTATCGTTCTTGTCGTATCTTATTTCATCTCCCCAATGTTTGTATGTAGGCTTTGCGGCAGTTAGGCTTCCAAGTGCAATCCTTCACAGAGCTATCAACTGCCGGTGAAGCCAACCCAGTTGATGCTGTACCACCAAAACCCGAAGACATCTGCACAATAATGTACACGAGCGGCACTACTGGTAAGCAGGCTGTTGTGCCACACAGAGACCAGACAGGCACAAGCACAGAATCAGAACATACAGATTCATGGGCTCAAATCTGTGCTAGACAGATGGACTCAGATTTGGGCCAGACAGAATTCAGGCAAACCTGTTTCCATCGAACACCATTGAAGCCATCTGTTTCATTAGACTCTTTGTTAATTCAGAATGCACTCGGTCAACTTGCAGCGAAGCTTTTAAAGACCTTCTGTTTGATAAAATCAGAAGAATGTGTGCACAGTCTGCTGCTGGTTGTGCCACAATGATTGGCTATTAGCATGAAAAACGAAATGCATGTAACGATGATGATCTGCTGCTGCAGGGCAGCCCAAAAGTGTAGATCTCCACTGACCTGGTGTTGGTTGCAGACCATGTGTTGGATCGAAGATTGACATGTTATGTGCACAACCTGCTGCTGCAGGCCAGCCCAAGGTTGTTGCATATCCCCACGTTGTGACACAGTGTCAGGGTGTAGGGCTCAGGGCGGCACGAAGCCCATATGTTGAATCAAGGCCATCTGCTCCATCAATTTGAAAGTCCATCTGCATGTATTGCTGCTGGTTGTCACCACTCGTTGCGCATTTCTACTCAGGAAGAAGAAAATTTACTCAAAAACGTGTAATGATGATGGTCTGCTGCTGCAGGCCAGCCCAAGGGCGTGCTGCTGACCCACAGAGCACTGGTGGCTTCGGTGGCTACAGTGATTGTGTATTTGAAGGAGTATGCGGATCTGTTGATTGCGCCGGGGCACATTCTCATCAGCTTTCTACCACTGGCACACATCTTTGACCGGTGAGGGTCATTAGGGTGGGAAAGTCTCCTGTTACAATGCCAAGGACCTTGGACCTTGTGTGTTGATTTTGTACTGTTTCGCTGTTGCATTTTTCTTGCCTTGTGCTTCGTGTTAGGAGGTTGTGTCAACGATCATTGCAATGATTATGGTTTGGGAATGGCAATGATTCTGTACTTGAGGCAGTATGAGGATCTGCTGATTGCGCCGGGGCACATTCTCATCAGCTTTCTACCACTGGCACACATCTTTGACCGGTGAGGGGCATTAGGGTGGGAAAGTCTCCTGTTATAATGCCAGAACCTTGTGTGTTGATTTTGTACTGTTTCGCTGTTGCATTTTTCTTGCATTGTGCCGTGTTAGAAGGTTGTGTCTACAATGGTTGCAATGATTATGCTTTGGGAATGGCAGTGATTGTGTACTTGAGGCAGTATGAGGATCTGCTGATTGCACCGGGACATATTCTCATCAGCTTTCTACCACTGGCACACATAATATGAATGCTGGACAAGTGTTTCACAAGTGTCTGTTCTGTGCATGACGTTGCTGCAAAGATACGCTGTATGCAGTCGCACTCATAGTGTAGTCAGGGGGGTGATGGTTGTATGTCATGCTGAAAAATACCGTGTGCTTTGCAAGGCAAATTAAACGCTGCTGGTGGGACCTTGGTTTGTGCTGAGTCAGCTTTCTACCACTGGCACACATATGTGACCTGCTTGTGTCAACGCATTTGCTGTGGAGGTTTAGCTGGGGACTGCCTGGTTGCTATAACGGCTGCTACATGCCACTGTAGCAGCCGTCATAGCAACCAGGCAGTCCTCAGCCAGCCCAGTGGTTTGCGGCAAGGCAATGCAAAGCTACTGCTGTTGTATGTGGTGCTGCAGCAGAAATACAGCATGTGCTACACATTTCCAACACCGGCTGGTTTGACCTTTGTGTAAATTACGTGTGTCAATCTCAGCTAACAATGTTTCACCATGTTAGCTGAGGACTTGCTTGGTCACTATGGGTGGTGCTGCCAGCTTCAGGCAAGACGTTGTGCTGCTGCTGCTGCTGCAGGGGACGTTACCACTTCACTTGCAGGCCGTCCATTAAACAACTATTTGTACCATAGATCTAAAGTACCAGTAATGTTTTATCTGTTATGCTGGCTAGCTGAGGACTGCTTGGTTGCCATGGGAAATGCGGGAGCTTCAGCATTGTGCTGCTGCTGCTGCAGAATACGTTCCCAGTTATTACACATGTAAATGGTCTGAAGTTTGCGGTCTGAAGTCTACTAAGATTATTGGTGTTTTTCTGTTATGCAGGTTGGCTGAGGACTGCCTAGTTGCCATGGGAGGGGCCATTGGTTTCTGGCAAGGCAATGTGAAGTCCCTGGTGGATGATCTCGCTGCATTGAAGCCCACAATCTTTGCCACTGTACCTAGAGTACTGGACCGCATATACCAGGGAGTAACAGACAAGGTATACTGTTTAATGATGTTTTCTGCGTGTACTTTCTCCACATATGCAGTTTTTCTTTGTTTTATCTACTGCAAAAGTGCAGTATGAAAAGTAAAGATGGGGTATGGTTTGTAGATGAACTGTTCACATATGACCGTTATCCCTGGTCTGCAACTGGGCTGTTGTTGTGTTCTGTGATGGAGGGTGTATGTGTGATTGCTGATCGTTGAAGCCAACAATCTTTGCCACAGTACCTAGAGTACTGGACCGCATATACCAGGGAGTAACAGACAAGGTATGCTGGGCTTTACGGTATACTACAGGTTTTCTCATTTTATTGTGTTTTGATATGCACTGCATTGGATGCTGTACCTTGCTGCTGCTATGCATGCATTATGTGGCGCCAGATGGCAGAGATGCCGGACTTTCTGGCTCCAGTGCACATGCGACAGCGCACTTCTGATGTTTGGACTTGTGTATTGTGCATGCTCAAGGGAAGCAATTGCTGGATCGACGGGTAAGTAGCAGAGAGTATTGATTGTCAAAGCTATGGGGAGTGCATTAGGATCAGGGTCGTTCAGCTGAAATCCTTGCAAGCATTTCGTCCTTGCAAGGATTTCAGCTGAATGGCTTTGACTCTGATTGATTCACGACGAATTATTTTGTCTTTGTTGCTCTGCTTCTGCTTGTTCGAACTGGTGCAACCGTTTGGACCAGCAGAAGCAGAGCGACAAAGACGAAATGCTTGCAAAGATTTCAACAGTGTTCTGCAGCATTCTCTACTTCATCCTCTGTGTCCTCTCTTGTCTGCAATCTGCTGCAGCTGCCCTCCTTCTTCTCCTGGCTTCAGACCTGATTCTGACTCGAGGGGTTCGTCAGGCTTCAATGCTGCTCTGTCTGCCCTACGGCTCAGTGTTGCTACGGACAGCCGGCCATTGCTGTGCTGCTTTGACATCTTGGTGAAGGAAGATTCTTACACTAAGATATCAAAACAGCACAGATATTGCAAGCTTGCCTGGGTTCTCTATCTTCCAAGCCTAAACAAGTGTGTGTGTTTTGAACATGTGTGAGAATGGTATGAGACTCCCAATGTTTATGAAGCTGGGTGTGTTACGTGTGCCAGCCGGTGGGAATAGTCCGTGAATTCCAGCTAGCCACAATATTCAGCACCTTCTTCCCTGGCCCACTCAATGCTAGATAACAAACTCAGCCTTTTCATTTCAACCTAGTGTATCTAGCAGCACCTACCAAGCTCTGTTCAGCAAATAAGCATGAATCTTGTTGCTCATATATCATGTGAAAGTGACTGAGCCATGCAACAAGTCGAATGCGCTGGCACAAGCTGCAGTGTCATGCATGGGGGTCGCCACTCAAAGGACTCTCTGTGCTATTCATGATGACAAGCTCTGACTCTGACAACATCCAAACATCTCAACTCATCCCTTTTTTCACATATGGTATCTGTATCGTGCTGCAGATAGATGCTGCTGGCGGTGTGACCAAGTATCTTTTCAACTGGGCGTACAAGCGCAAGCTACACTACATGAAGCAAGGCTACCCACAAAGCAAGGTACAGCAGTTTGGGGTTTAGTAGGAGTTCAGAGTGTTACTCCTCTGCTCTCGGACATATTGGCACTGGGACATTAGACTATACACCAGACTAGACAGCACGGAAGAAGCATCCTCCTGTCTAATCTGGATTACATCAAAGTAAAGTAAAGCTAGAGTGCAGTCAAAAGCAGACCAAGCATCTACTTGCAACCTGAGCTTACTGAGACATTACTGAATGGCAGGCCAACGGTGGAGCCCATCACTTGTGACGCCGACAAAAACTACAGCGTTCGGGGCACTGTGCCTAATCACCCTTAGCAGCCATTTTCTTTCTGGCGTTGCACACCATGCAATTTATGCGGTTGCCTTTCCAGGACGCCATATGGTTTTGCAAGTCAGGGTCTTGCAGATTGGGTTGTTTGCAACCTTACAGATTTCCTGCTGAAGGGTAAATAGCATTAGGATGGTGGATTGCAGCTGCACCTCTTACCTGCTGGATAAGCGTATGTAGGGCCTGATGTGTCCAGTATGAATATCAGATGTTATTGCTTAGAAGATGAAAGGGCTGTCCAGTAGAAATGAGTTTTCTCCATAAAGTTTCTTCGATGAAGTTTGAATTGGTGCTGCTATCGGATATTGCTGGACCACCAAATCGAACAGCTGGTTCAAGCCATCTTTGTGTACGCTTGTAAACCCCAGCAGGTCTTGAGTATGTCAACCCCAACAACGCAAACTACGACATGGCCATAAAGCTATGGCTGGTGGGTATTATTTTATATGTTCATGTATGCAGACTGCATCTGGCTGTAACTGCTGTCATCGGCTGCATCAAGGAGGTCTCAATGCAGCAGATGAAAGCAGTTACAGCCAGATGCAGTCTATATATGTGTCTTGCTGATTTCAGGTCATACAGTGGCTCACACACAGCACTGGGGTGCAGATGCGCTTTTGGCTCACAACAGCTCTGCATACGCTGGCGAGAGCAACAGCTACAAAGTTACGCCGGCATATGCTTTGCATGCAGAGCATATGCTGACGTTACTACAAAATTGCGATCCCACATGAAAGGGAAATTGTGTCTGTGTCAAGCCTTGGCTTTGGCAAACTGGCTGGTGTCAACAAGATCAAAGCATGGCTCCGTGAAAACATACCGACATGCTACCATATCGAACTATCCCCACCCTGAGGTACTTGTTGTTGATTCCTCTCTTTTCAGTGTTGAAGTGCTTGACCTGATTTTTTGCAGCTGACTTCTTGCCCTCTTGAAATGGCTGCTTGTTCTTGTATGGCATGCACGTGGTGGACCAATATGTTGTCTTACCTAGCCCATGAATAGGTGCCTGCTAGTATCTTCCATGCAGCACTCCCTTTGAGGCCTTCACCCGGTTTACGCGGCAATCCTGGTGAGTTGGGGCTGCAGTAGCTGTGTCAGCATGACCAACACAGCCTTGACCATTGCTGCCAACTTTTGTGGGCTGTTAAGGTCGTCAACACCCCTGTCCTTCCACACCCCACCCACCTTGTGCAGGCCTTTCATGTGCTTCTTGGCCTTCCAATAGCCCACCCAGCCCTCACTTTGAAAGGTAAGTCCCTGACGTTAGGAATTTACCTTCCAAAGTGAGGGCTGGGTGGGCTATTGGAAGGCCAACAAGCACAAAGCACAAAGGTCGACCAAAGCCTTTGGTCATGTTTTTTGGCATTTTGTTTGGCAAACAATATGTTGCCCTCAAGGTGATCTGGCTTCAAGGGAGGCCCATAGGTGTTGACAGCCCACTTGAAAAAGTCTCCATGGTTGGACCACGTTTGGCATGCTGTGTGCTACTGGGGTGGCTTCGGCTGCTTCTGCTGCTGCCCCTGCTGCAGGGCAACTGACCCAAAGGTGCGGTGTACCGGCGGAGAACCCGCGGCTGTGCAGCCCCTTGGCTGCCGCACCATCAGTATTCTCATCCTGTCAACTGCAACAATAGCTTTACCTTGCTCCTGCGCTACTGAACGGCACTCGAACGCTTAGCGGCCTCGACTGCCGGTCTCCTGCAGCTGCCAGGCCGAGCACGTCTACCTCCCAGCCAGGGAGCTCATATGTTTCATGCTTTACTCCGCTAAGTTTCTTTCAACAGTGGCGTCCAATGCAAGCAGGGCGCCCTGCTGTTACGTAGGGCCGGAATGGCGGTAAACTCCTTGTACAGGCACTCCTGCTCGCCTGTCAGCAACATGGGCTGGTGGTGAGCCCCGCGAACACGAGGTTCTCGTGTTCACGGGGCCCACCACCAGCTCACACTGGTGACAGGCGAGCAGGAGTGCCTGCACCAGGAGTGCCTGCAGCTGCTACGTCCGGTATACTGCGACGGCCTCTATACGCTCAGACAACGCCTGATACCGCGCTGCAAACGCCTCTACGGACATCTTCCCTCGCGCAGGGAAGATGTCCGTCGAAACGTTTGCAGCGCGATATCAGGCGTTGCATGCGAGCGCGCGTAGTGGTGAGTGCAACTGGACAGCCTGGTCTGAGCGGAAGCAAGACCGCGATATACACGCATGCGTTTGCAGGAAGCCGGATCGTCGCGACGGCTGTTATACTGTATCAATTATGCAATGGGGTACATATCTGTCGTGGCTGCAGCGTATCTCGCTGTCCCTGACGGTGAAGGATGCTGCAGGATGCTCGGCAGTAGCTGCAAGATTGCTAGCGTGCGGCTGCACAAGCTAGCCGTATAATTTTGGTCATTTTATTTTTTAAGGCCAGTGGATACTAAGAATATTCCTGCCGTTGTTCAGGCCTCCCCCCTGGCAGACCATCTGGTGTTCTAGAAGATCAAAGCGCGGCTGGGTGAACACAGATCGACGTACTACCAAACCTGGCTTCGACGCTGCTGTCCCTGCTGATGCTGCTGCTGTGCTGCTGCTGCTGCTGCTGCTGCCGCCGCTGCTGCTCAGGCCTCCCCTCTGGCCGACCGTCTGGTGTTCAACAAGATCAAAGCACGGCTGGGTGGCAATGT